>JAESVK010001044.1:81371-187150 GCA_017140935.1 Hamamelis virginiana
TCACAGCGATTTGATAAAGCAAACCTTCGATCAAGACCCACCCTCACAATACAATATTGTGTGTTCTGCCTACACACGTGCTCACACACATTAACGTGGTAGACACACAGTCTTGCTTTCTCGGGTTGCCCTTTAAAATGTATTACTATAGGGTGTAATGTCCTTCCTTATAGCTAGGAACTTGGACTTGTCCAATTCCGACACGGGATCATGGTAACTCAACCTCACCCTCACCTTCACCCAACATTGGATTGCCGGGACTATTGGTTGGTCCTGATGGGCCTATTACCACACTTCTCTTTATGAGACTATCGATCATAAAACAGTATTTATGAGCTACTCCACACAAAAAACAGCACCCTAGAAGGTACCATAGGCACCCACGCTCTACTAACGGGAAAACTTCCATCCCCTCTTCTATGTTGGGCCTAAAAATAAAAATAAAAATAAAAATAAAAGACTTGTAACATACCACTGGCTTTTCTTCTTCACACAATTCTACCCTCCCATCATACGAATACATGAAAGGAGAATACAAACCATTCTACATAATGTAAGATCTATGCAGCAAATTCCTCATCCATAATTATGATATTCAATCATGTAAAACATGTCACCTCATCAGCAATCTTTCTAATTTCATTCATTCCCATTGACAGGCTTTCTGATAAAGCATTCTCTTCTTCCTTTATCCTGAAATATTACCCATTTGTCTAGGATGAAGTGAAATCTGTCTTGACAGCAAGGTTGAGTATAGAGTTATAGACCAATCCAAAAGAATGAAGAAATAACCTTGTAAGTATTAAATTAGCTGCATCAACCTCATTTTGGAGTTCTTTTAGCTGTTCTTCTATTTCAGATTCTTCAGCCTGTAGCAAAATAGGGATTAGATGCCTAAAAACTCATGCTTCAATGATATTTGCAATAGTAAACAATCCATTCATGTGCCACCTGAAAAATGACAGACCAAACTGGTGAAAGCAGTAACTAATAGACAGGGAAAAAACATTTGAAATTAGTTAATATTATTCGTAGCATGGAGGACCCTAATGCAATTTAAGCAAACAATAATTGGCATTCCTCATGCAAACCGGTGTATTTTTAACATGTTCGTGAATATCCTGAACTTGTTGCTCAAGGCACCAAACTAGTTGATATTATCCATAGCATGGAGGAACCTAATGCAATTTAAGCAAACAATAATTGGCTTTTTGTACGCAAACCTGTGTATTTTTAACATATTGTTCATGAATTTCTTGTACTTGTTGCTCAAGCCACCCAACACGCTTCACCATTTTCAGGATGTGGTTAGTTTTGCGGCCGTGTTCTTCCTCTAGCTCAAGCCTCTCTTTTGTAGCCTAAGAAATGAACTTTGCATAATTAAGAGGTGAACTCATATCTGTAATGCTGTATGGCATCATAAAATTTTAATGATTGATATAAAAATAACTATCATGACAAGGAAGATGTTAAAGAGCACATACATGTGTAAGGGTTTAAAAAATTTAAAAATAAATAAATAAATAAATTGAAAAAAAGAAAGAGCATACTGCATACCTACAAAAAGGGGGGAGGGGGAAACAAACATATATCAAGACGAGCATCTCTGAAAGATGACAAACCAATTCTGAAAAGCAAGCTTTAATGAACTTTCCAATTGCAAGATGTTGCAAATTTGAGCAATAAGAGGTAAAACCGAAATCAACTAAACATGCAGCATGTAGCCCTGCTGTAGCCAGTCTAAATAAGTAAAATGTTCAAATTTTTACCAATACAATGCGAGGGAAAAGGTAAAAAGAAAAGAACATGAATTAGCAATAATACGCAAGCTACACTCTAATATTAACACAAAACCCTGCAGTTGCGTTTAAAAGGCTAGCTTTCCAACTTCCAACATACCAAGGAAAGACTCTGCTGCAGTTCATCCTTCCTTCGCCTCACTTCTGATGTCTTTTCCATCATATTTGCAATTTGAGTTTTCTTCTTAGTAAAGAGTTGCTTCAATTCTTCCACCTTACCCTGTAAAGGAAATCACTCAATGTGCCTCAAAATAACTAATAAAATGATCCACATAATCTGACTACAACTAAATTTAAAAGGAAACAGAATCCAAAAGATGATAGTTTGAGTTTTAAGAAAATAAAAATGGAAGTGCAAGGAGAATTTCAACACATATCATGTATTGTGCTAAGCTTCGCATTACTAAAAGTATCCATGAGATTGGAGATATATACTTCACAACTTAAGCAGACAAAGATTATAGTGATGCACTCAAGACTCAACTTCCACATTATCCAATGAAACATATAACAAAAGAAATGTACATATTACAGGGAAGTTGTAAAATTAAAGGCAAAAAACTGCAAACACTCCACTTTCCCAGCCACTAGACACCCAACTAGGAAACTAATAAAGACATTATGAATGCAAACAGTATCATTATATTTAGGAATTTACAAGTCAATCAGCAAAATATTATGAACGATTTGGAGAAAATACAAAAATGAAACAGATAGGAATCAATGAATATTTGAAAACTAAGAAGGATGTGTTCACAACGAATAATTATTCAGATATATATAAGAATATGGAAACAACTAGAAAATTATAAACAAGGCTAGTTGTGAGTGATTGGGTAATTATTGAAATAAAAATGATTTAGATAAGGAAAATAGGAAGTTCTCGCAAGAAATGAAATCGGCAGTTGACCCAGAAGTCATTAAGTGATAAAGATTGAATATTTTCATACATGACCATTCGATCATTACATTACAACCAGTAAAAAACCATTAGAGTTCATAATAGAGGCCACATGATTTATTTCTAGCCAGCACATGTTTCATAAAACCTTAAATCACTTTACATGAGTATCTGCCTTCTATAGACAGGTAAACCCCCCCCCCCCCCCCCTTTCCACGGGGGAAAAAAAAAAAATAGAGCATAGGTTGGGGGTGTTTATAAATTATAATTTATAGAAAAATTGAACAAAAAATATACAAATATATAGTACATCTTAACAAGCTTGGGACAATTTCTAATGACGTTGAAATAAAGAAACGTAAGTTTCAACACTGCCAAGACTAAGCCACTTACTAGTTGCCGATTAATTCTAGCTTGGCAAGTAGGTATGCGATCTTTCAGCTTTTCAATCTTTGCAGTTTGTTCTTGGAGTTGCTTATCTACATAGTATACCCACGACCAGGCAAGCTTCTTCTTTAACTGTTGCACCTGTTGAGATATCTCTTCTACATGCTCCATGTTTTTAATCTTTCCTTGCAACTCATTAAGTTCCTTCAGTACAGGTGTTATTGAGGACTCCAGTTCCTTAATCAGCTCCTTTGCAGATTTCAGGTTACCATGAATACTTTCTAATAGATCATTTACTTGCTGAAGAAGTGTTGCCTTGAAAAAGAACTGAATAGCGTAGTGTCAGTACGGCACCCCAATTAGTTTTCTTAAACAAACACGCACAGAATAAAAATAATAGGATACACACATCACCTTAAATTTATCTCTGTCATTCCCTGAATGCAAAAATTCTCTGCTTTTGTCTTGACTCATTATAACACATGGATTCTCAACATCAATCTGCACCATGTAAAGCACATCTAAAGCATCCACAAAAAGAATCTACAGTTTTAATATGAACTTAAAGCTTAAATAAAAATAACCTTTCGCTGTTCAGAGAAGAGAGAAAGGTTATACAGTTACATAGGGGGGGGGAGAGAGAGAGAGAGATTTCACTTAAATTTACTTTTTTTCACAAAACAGTTTTAAAGAAACGGTGAAAAAGCTAAGGATATGAGAGGAAAAAAAAGGAGGAGAAAGCAGGAGAACAGCTTTGTCTAACTCAAATTTTCTCAAATGTCTCACTTCTTCACCCTTACACTCTCAAAATCTACAGCAGCAGCATTGCAGTATGTAGGGCAACTGCAAGCTGATAGTGCAAGTGTGCAGCAGCAAGCTGAAGAACTCCGTCCAAAACATATGGGACATGCAATGCACTCATTGGAATGAAGTTTCTATTTCTTTATAGGACTGCGAGAATAATTGAGATGTAATAAACATATTTTTTATAAATTTTTATAAGATTTGGGGCAATTAAAAAGATAAAAAGTCGAATAAAGGTTTCATACAGGATCACAAGTGGGAGAAGAAAAAGAAGAACAAGTAAGCATGGCAGGAATGATAATATGTGTGTGTGTGTGTGTGTGTGTGTGCAGTCCCGATCCAGTAAGCGTATGCTTACATAAGTTACGTAAGGATGAAACTAATAGATAATTGTGGAATGTATATTTTGAAAAGCTGTCCGTTGGATTAGATATTCTTCTCATGGATGTCATGCATGCCAAAAATCACAGTGATTCAATGTCAAAATCTGAAATATAAACTATGACAACTGTAACCACCAAAAACAGTCATAGTTTTTCTCGGTGACATTTCCAAGAAACCGACCGTTGGATCACTATAATTTTTGGCATAGATGTGATATGATGCCAAAAAGTAGGTGATAGACGGTCTGTGGGGAAGATTTCACAAAAACACTCACATTAAAATGTTCGACAAGCTCGCGAAGCTCCTCTTTTCCACTAGCAACCTTTTTCCCTGTCCGTATATCAGATGGAATAAAAATCAAGTGAATGCCGCAGCTTCTAGAAGTAATCATTAAGCATAACACTATAAACAAATAAAATGATGACCAATAATGATTTGGCCTGTACCAAAACAATGTGATTCCACAACCATGCATTACACATTCCAGTGTACATAAAGCATAAAATTTCCATGATGTAAATTCAATTTGTAATTACAACAACACTATTATCATCCCCCACCTTGAAATTCAACTCAACATTTGGTCCACTAAAACAGTATTACAAAAAATGACAGCAAGCCAAGTCTAAGTTTATACAAGAATGAAAAATTTTGAATGATCAGCACCTAGGACCATGGACCATTGAAACTGCACCTAAAGTTTAATTTTCAGCAAGAACTCGAAGATGTTCGAACATGTAAGTCAACAATGTAGCATTGAAGCATACAAGAATGTCAAAAGTTTTGAAAAAGAGACTTTAAAAGGATGATATAACCACCATAGATAAAGAGACCCAAATGCAACCCAAAAGCAAATAAAATAACGAAAAAAAAATTGGACAGAGTTAGGAAATGAACTTTCAGAGGCATCTTGAGTCAATCCAAACCAAATACACATTACACATACATATATTAGTAAAGATTCAAAGAAATTAATTCGATTATAGGACACATCCAACAAAAATTTGCTCCCATTGTACTCTGTGATCCATTTAATTTTCGAAAAGTCAAAAGAAAGGGAAAAAATGAAAATTTTCAAATCTTACGATAGTAACTCCAACATCAACATCAACCTCAACCTGTTCCAAGATTCCAAATCTTCATTTCAATTCTAGGGTCTTCTTAAAATCAAACAAAGCATTGAGGTTCCTCACCTTTCCTGGGAAGTAAGCCTCTTTCTAACAATAAAATTTTTATTATAAAGTATAAAATAATATAAGCAACTGAAAGGGAACCTTGGTGATCCTTCAAAACAGTGGTATTGGTAGTTCCTGTAATCCTGCGTTCTATAATTATGATATCACCATATGTTTCCGGCTTAAAAGCATCCACCCCTTCATTTTTAATTTCCACGTGAACAACAGCATAACTGCAAAGAATCACATAAAAATAAATATCAGACAAAAGTAAGAAATCTAATCTAGTTTCACTAAAAACATTGGAAAGCTCCTATAGAAATTTGAGGTGCCACACCATGGACAATGCATAGATAAAAGTAAAAGGAATAATAACAAGAGTAAAAAGAAAAATACACAGCATCAATGCATCTATCTAGTACAACATTATTTTTTAGAAACCTTAACCGTCCTCTCATTAGGGTCCCCATCCTACATTGTTCTTCAGTAAATAAAGACTAATCTTGATACTTCATCTCCCTAAACCATCCATCTGACATACTGTCATCTAATAAGAAAATAGCTTCCACAATCAATCTTCCCACCGTAGAGTTGAACTAACTTTCTGAGAACCCACTTCACGAATTATTATTTTCCCAAAGAAAATATAAATATAAATATATATATATATATGGATGAACAGCATGACTGTATATATATATTGGATGAACGCTCCCAACCATATAAGTACACATACATTCACATAGTGTGTTCTAAACCTCGAATTTAAGCAGTTTTTTTTTTAACTTTACTTATTTGTTATGCCGCATTACAAACTCATTTACATATTTTCATTTTCTGTCTGCCGAATTAACTACCCCTCCAACCCAAGACCCTAATCGAACTCCATTCAAGTTCTAAAATCAATCAAGTTCGTATAGCATTGATTCACGCTTTGATACTAGCATGTATAATTGATGTATTCAAGCCAATACAATGGTAATAAATGAATAATAGTTTCATTAATCACCCACAAAAAGAAGAAAAAATAAAAGGAGGAAATGAAAAAAGAAAGCGAAATCTCCACAAACCTGCAACCAGTCTTGATAAAATCCTTCAACGTCGACGCCCTCTGGGTACCTTTTGCTCGGCAACCGAATGCAACGCATAAGGCGGTCAGTATCGCACTCTTACCACCTACAAACGCATCAAAATTACAAAATAGAACAATAATTCACTAACGAAATGATCCATCACTATGCCGAACCAGATCAAAATATCAAACATGTATCTATATGTGAGTGTGTATGGGCTTACTTCCGTTCTGTCCAGTAATGAAATTAACCCATTCCCCCAATTCTATCTGCAAGCTACTGTGGCACATGAAGTTCTCCAAACGGATCCTGGAGATGATACCTGCCAAGGCACGGGGAGGGCTTGAAAGGGGTTCGGTGAAAACCCTAGACTCCGCCATGGTTACAATCTAGGGTTTTCGTGAGCCCTAGAGATTGAGAAGAAACAGAGAGATAAACATTACTGATACAGTCGGACGAGTGTATAGACATATGCATAAATATGTCCACAGGAGAAGAGTGGCGGGAAGAGGGAATTGTCGTGTGTGACTGAGGAGTGTGTCTGTTATAGACTACAGGGATTGGGAATTTGAATGGCTGTGATTGAAGGAGTTTAAGCCCCCCCTTGCGAACGTGGGAATTGAAGACACTGGTGCATTTATTTTCAACTCTTTAGTTTTTTGGAGAGTAACATTTATTTTCACCTTTGACTAACATATATTAAAAAATAATTTAAATGAATCAAAAACTTTATCATAACTTTTATATCAAATAGTGTTATAGTTAATATGATATGTTATATTAATTTAATGACTAACATGCTAATTGATATAGAGTGTCATATTAGCCACTCATATTTAACATAACTGGCAAGTATTATTTGGGATGCCAAATTTGATTACAATGACGGTTATTATTAAAATTTAACACCCTAAATGATATTCCATCGAATGTAAACTATTAATTTGGATGTTAATGCCAGAATTTTGATATGACAATTCATATAACACTCCATTAAAGATGCTCTAACAACAGATAGTGGCATAATGCCAACATAGGATATTCTAAATGTAACGCAAATATATATATATATATATATATTTATTTCCATTCTTGTGAGGACTTCCTTATATGAGGACTTGGCATTTTTGCTAGGTATAAAATGGGTATTTTGAAAAACTGACCGTTGTATTTAATATTTTTCCTATGTATGATAGACATGCCAAAAATTACAGTGATCGGACCACTGGTTTTTTAAATACTGACTGTTAAGCATTATACAGGTATTTAATTTTTCACAGTCTGTATTTAAGAAACCCAGTGGCCGAACTGTGTGTAATGGAAGGGGGGCCATGGCCCCCCCAACTTTCTTCAAATCCATGTATATATATATATGGTTAAAAAATTCCAAAAATATACTACATGGCCCCCCCAATATTTCATCCTGGTTCCGCCCCTGAAGAAATCAGTGATCCGATCACTGTAATTTTTGGCATATCTATCATACATAAAAAAATATATATTAAATCCAACAATCAATTTTTCAAAATACCCATTTTACATTGACCGAAAGGCCAAGTCCTCATATAAGGAAGTCCTCGCAGGAACGAGACTCTCTCTCTCTCTCTCTCTCTCTCTCTATATATATATATATATATATATATATATATATATATAAAAACTTGATCCATTAAGGTCCGGACCTTAAATTAATTTGGGGTTCACTCACCATTTCTCACACAGCCGATAGTAGTTTGAAAAAATAGTCGTTGGGTTAGATAATCTTCATATGTATATTATGCCTATCAAAAATTACAGTGATCCAACAGTCGGTTTTCAAAATACAGTCCATGAAAAACTCTAACATTATTTATCATTGGATGTTGTAACAATTGTTTAACAATCTGTTTCTTGAAAACCGATCGTTGGATCACTGTAATTTTTTGCAAACATGACATGTATTACAAGATTATCACAATCTTCTTATGTATATTATGCATGTCAAAAATTATAGTGCCAACAATCGATTTTCAAAATACAGTCCCTGAAACACTTTAACAGTTTTTACCATTGGATGCTGTAACAACTGTTTGACATGTGATTTTTGGCAAACATGACATACATTAGAAGATTATCTAATCCAATTGTTAGTTTTTCAAAATACCAATCCCAGTAAAAAGTGGACCTTAAATTAAGCTTAAGGTCCAGACCTTAATGGATCATCTCCCTCTCATATATATATATATATAGAGAGAGAGAGAGAAAGAGAGTTGTGATCTAGTCAGCAAATACTATATTAGTCTAAGTTAGCAAATATTTAAGTGAACGTTAGATTACTCAAGTGGCCCAGATCACCACTCAAGTGATATTGCTCTAATGTCTTTTAAGTGTTTGCTGACTAAGGCTAATGCTTACTTGATCATTCCAATATATATATATGGGACAGGTTCCCTTAACCATTATTTTTACCATTATTTGTACCAATCTTTTTCAAAACACCAATATAGTTCGAATATTTTGAAAAACTGACCGTTGGATTAGATACTCATCTTATACAAGTCATATATACAAAAAATCACATCGATCAAATGGTCAGATTTTTAATAAATCACGCATAAAAAAAATTGTAATGTTCATAATTAAAATAAATGTTCACAGTGACATTTTTCAAAAACCAACCGTTAGATCAATGTGATTTTTGGCACATGTAATATATATAAGCAGCATATGTAATCCAACGGTCGGTTTCCCAAAATATTCAACCCATATTGGTATTTTGAAAATGGATAGTAGAAATAATGATAAAAAGAATTGTCAGGGGAACCTGTCCATATATATATATATATATATATATATATATATATATATATATATATATATATACATATAAAAGCATAAAACCAACATTTAGTGATAAGGGACAAGGCTATAAGTTTTTAAAATAGATTAAACACACCTTTGTTTTTAATAAATCTCATAGCAACTCAAACCATTAAAAGGCAAAATGCATAACCAAAACGCCGAAATAGTATTTTGACTTTTGCTTTACCATTTTGCCTATTTATATAAAAATGCACTCCAATCATCTTTAGCTAAAATGACTAACTATTCATATTATAATATCATTTTAAATTCAAATCATTCATAATTGAATATTTTAATATCCAATAGATTATTTTTGCTTATGTGACAGTTTTGCCTAGAGCTTATGATCTAGCCAAATTTATATTTTTATTTGGGGAGAAGGCAAAATGGATGAGAAGATGCCCACTGAACCTTGATTTTTGACATTCAAAAAGGTAAAATGCCTAAAATAAACTTTCACATGTGATGGTTGGAGTTGCTCTTCGGATTTATCCGTGTAATTTATTTATTTTTATTTTAAAATTTTATACCATTCAATGGGTCCATGTTTACTTAGCAATGAGGTTAAATTGAGATAGAGTCTGGCTGCTGGATAGTGGAGACATTGGGTCGAACATTCAAAAGCGAATGGTTCCCCTTTCTCAAAGAAAGAGTTTTCGATTTCTTCTCCTTTTTCACTTCTTTCCAACTTTAAAAAGGCGACTTTAAGTATAAAGCCTATTTTTCCTTTTTAGCTTGCTGGCTCTTAAAGTTAAATCTCTAATGGCACACGATTTTGTTCGTTTTTTATACGACCCATTGGGCATTGAGAGAGAGAGAGAGAGAGAGAGAGAGGGAGGGAGGGAATGCCAAATTTGATGCCTAGCTTTTCTCAATTTTTATAGAGAGGGAGGTTCATGTGGGGCAATTTGGGTGGGGTGGGACTCCTCCGAGGGATTGTTTGTTTCTTCTTTCTAAACATCTAGAAGATTTGAAAGTCTCATTTGATATACATTGGATATATTCTAGAGTCTAGACTAACCTAATTTCATTAAACTTCGTTGGCACGGTGAACATGTTTTGTGGAAAAACATACAAAGGCATCCAATTGTCCCCTTTAATTTCATGCCTAATCAATCAATCAAATGAGATGAAATCAATGACGTGTTCTACTTCATTTCTTTTGATTCTTACATGGTAAGGTATATTTTAATTAATATATAAAATCTCTTCTAGGCATGCTGGCATGGTAGGATGTGAGGGGGGTCACTCGACCTCATGCTCCAATTATTGCCCTTTTATTATTGTTTTTTTTTAACGAAATGGTAGAAAAGTATTTCTATTTTAAGTCCCACCCATCTTTTATATATATATATATCTATATATAAACTTCTTTATAAAAGTCGGAATACAGATATCACATTAGATCATCAGCTATTGCGAATGAAAAGTTATTTTAAAAAAAAAAGAAGGATCGAGGATTAAAAATAAGTACAAGGTAGGCCTTCCTTTTAGAAACACTCAGAAAGAAGCAAGTAAGTCATAAACTTTGACAAGAATATGGAAATAAAGTCGTATTTGGAATAAACTTTGACAAGAATATGGAAATAAAGTCATATTTGGAATAAAGTGAAATGTTCTAGTCAGTTATACCTTATTTTAACTAAAATCAGCTAAAAAATCTAAGCCCTTAGATTTCTTTGCTGATTTTTGTTAAAGTAAGGTATAATTGACTATAACATTTCTCTTTGAATAAATTATATGTTTTTTTCTCTCTCTCTTTTTTTCTTGGAAGTGGGAGAAAAGAGGATTTTATTTATATATAATTAAAAAATCATATAAGCTTAATTTACAGACCCACGAAATTTGATATATATTTCTTACATTAATGCATGAACCAGTCAAGTTCTTCTTGTTGTCAATGGTATATACGTGGTTCAATGGCATGTAGTCAAACCTTATTTTAAAACTTATTAATTTTTCAAATCAAATTTGAATATAGTATTACTTGTTACCACAAGCTCACTAATATTTTAAGTAACCATGCAAACACTCAATTTCAATTCAATAAATTAAATGACTGATTTTACTAATAAGATTATTTATTGAGCTAATTAACCTCAAACTTTATTTCTAAACTCGATAATTTATCGAACCAAGAGAGTACATAACCTACTTTTCTGTTTGGTCCAACTCATTTATACCCTAATTTTACCATTGAGTATGTCACCTACTTTAATCTCATTTGGCAAATAAATAAAGCATACCAAAAATAATTTTGATTGATAATTTCAACCAATTAATTACATAAAAATTATTTTGTGGCTCTTCTAAAAAAAACTCTTGCCACATTTTAATAAAAAAATATGCAAATCAAACAAACAGATATTTTGTATCCCTAATATTTTGGATGTGATATCCTTCCTAAATTAAACATGGCAAGATACGAAATATCACTTGGCCATGCTTGGTGGGGCTTCACTAGAGAGAAGCCATACCTACTTGGATAAAGGGAAACAAATAAGAGAGAAAGGGTCCCATCTAGAAAAAAATTCAAGACCACAAACTGACTTGTCTAATTGGTGAGAGAGTAAAGTATAAACTTTTTATTTTTCAAGTTGAAATAAATAAAGTGTACGTTTAAACTTTCGACTCAATTAATTCTCGAACACAAATAAGAATAACGCATATTTTGCATTAATTAATACTCAAAATGAACACGCAATTTCTACCCACTAGAACCAATTGTTCTACTTCATCAAGTTGAAAAAAATAAAAAAAAAAACTATCAAATTGGCTTAAATGAATTTATAACCATCCAATTTTCATACTTTGGGACTGTTTGACAAACTTAAAAACCTGGCTAGCTGGAGATAAGCCTATTTAGTTTTTATTCAATACCGTTAGTAAGTGTTTTTTTTTTAAGTAAATAAGTTCGATCTTATTCAGAAAATAAGGCATAAACATAATTTTTTCAAACCAACTATAAGCTGATTTATATAAAAAGCATATAACATAAAGAGATCAGAACTGGCAAGATCCAATTTTCAAAGTTTTCAAACAGACTCTTATATTTATTCAAGGCCGGGCTATATGGGAAACTTCTGAAATTCTGAAAGCATTATACCGTTCAAGTTTCTTTTGTCAAAATTGAATGGTTTTAACTAAATCAGAATTATTTATACAACACTTAATCATCATGCAGTCCTGATCTTATCGGTGGTGACATGGCAGCATTTAATTGGGTAGAAGATTTAAGATGAATGGTGGCAACACACAGGGAACAAAAAACCAAAAGAGGAGAACTGAAAAGAGAGAAGATAAGAACAGGTGCTACTACAGTCTTCACCAACTGTACAAACTATCAAGGCAGTGGCGACAGGTATAACCTATACTGTTACATCCAAACAAAATCAAAATTGGCTTTGATTGACTTTCTCTCTCTAGACTTTTCCCTTTTATTTATGGAGAAAAATAAGGGAAAAACAGTTAGCTACAACAACAGCTGGATGCAGTAGCATAAACAAGAGGAGTTTCAATGAGACTTCTTTCCAAATAAATCCTTATAAAAATAAAATAAAATCCAGGAAATTAATTAAATGAAATAAAGTCTCTGTAGTCTCCATTAATGGATGCACCAAAAACAGCTCTTACAGTCTTTTAAGACCTCTTAACTATGGATAATGAAGAGCCATGAATTTCAGGTAGCCATTATTAACAAAGAACTTAATTTACCAGAGAAGAAGAAGATGATGATGAAAAGTAAGAAAATTAAAAGAACCCAATTTCAAAAATTGTCTAATTGATCAAAATTAACATCAAATCACATGAATTTACAAAATTTGAACTTATCAAATTAAAAAAAAAAAGTTCACCTCCAACTTGGGTCTAGAAGATCTGATCAAGCTTTGCCATTGATTCAATTCACTTGAATTGGTGAACGATTTCTGCATTGGAGACCGTTGAATCATCATCTTCTTCAGGAGCAGGAAGGTTAAGATCAATCAACTTCTTGCGTCTAAATTTAGCCGAACTTGCAGCAGTAATAGAACTGGTTGTTGCAGCATTAGAGAGATGAACTTTTGTTGCAGCATTAGAGAGATGAACTTTTTTGTGCCCACCCAATGCTTGACCCGATCCAAACACCTTAAAACAAAATGGGCATTCAAAATTTCTCCCACCCACATCATTATCGCCGCCCAAGCTAGTTTCAGTGCCTTCATCGTCTCGAGTACTCTTAATTCTCTTGTGACTCGCTCTGTGCCCTCCTAATGCTTGATAAGATTTAAAAACCTTCCTGCATGTTTCACACTTGTACACCGCCCGAACCCGAACCCGAGCCCGGTAAGACGAGTCCTCCTCTTCATCCTCATCTTCTTCTTCTTCTTCATCATCATCTTCCAAATATTTATCCGCTTCTACTTCTTTTTTGACGATTACTTTTTCTTTCGTCCATTGATCTCTCGAAAGCATCATAAGGCAAAATGCTAAATCCTCTTCACAAATGGTATCGGAAACCGAGCTAGTTGGCTCCGGCTCGGCCGGTGGTGACTCGGCTACTGCAGTGATAACTTTGCGAGTCGACCGCTTCGACCGTTTCCGAGTCGGGTTTTTGGGAGACTCGGTGTCGCTTTCTCTATCGTGATTTTCAGTACAATCGGAATCAGTGGAGCGGAAGCCGGAGTACTTGATCATGGGGTTCTCTATTAAGACTTGATCATCATGATTGAGAGATCTAACAGCTACTCGGCCGCCTTGTTGTGAAGAAGATGATGAAGATGGGAATATTGGATTTGACTCGGCCGAGTTTCTGAGTTCGGAATTGTGGTGTTGGGTCTTTGGAGGAATGGGTAGTTTTGCTAGGTGAGATCTCATGTGACCTCCCATAGCTCTTCCATTAGAGAAACGCCTATAACATATCTTACATCTGTGTTTCTCCATTGATGAAACAACAGAGCGCGCTCTCTCTCTCTCTCTCTCTCTCTCTCTACATATAGATCTATATTGGAACTTAGGAGGAAGTACAGGGTGGAAATTTAGAGGAGTTGGTGACAAGCATTCCTTCAACAAAAGACGCACAAAATCCGAACGAATATGGAAAATGAAAATGTTGTTCTGTTCTTGAGGAGTAGGTTCAATCTGAACTTTTCGCCGTTGGATGGGGTTTTGGAAATCTTACGGTGGATGATTCTCTTTTTGTTTCTCCTTAAATTAATGAAAATCCTTTTTTTTTTTTTAAGAAAACAATTTTTTGGAGATTTTTCACATTTAATTTCCTCAAAATTTTTAATAGAAGTAATAAATTAATATAAAATTTATCCAATATTTTTGAGATTTTTGTCCATTTTTTTAAATGAAAGGATTTTGTTTTGGTAAAAAAAATCCAAAATTCTTTTAAGCCTAATTATCTTAAAATTAATTCATAAATGAATTAAGCCATTTAGTCATTATTGAAAAATTTCACAATCTTTTTGAAATTGTGTACTAATTAACATTTTTTTTTCTTTTATGGGTGAGGTGGACCCTTCAAATCATGTCCACGTTAAATGAGTGGATCGCGATGTGCATGCTATTTGTAACATACAGCGTCGGTCATGTGGATGTTAACGATAAGTACTTTTTAATTTCATATCATGTGCCAATTGAGTGGATATGCTGATAATTACGATAAGTAATTTTTGATTTCACAGCGCTCCAGCTACGTGGATACATTGATAATTAGGATGAGTAATTCTTGATTTCACAACACGTGTCACTCGCGTGAATACACTGACAATTACGATAAGTAATTATTGATTACAGAGCACGTGTGCCACTCGTGTAATACACTGACAATTACGATAAGCAATTATTGATTTCAAAGCACGTGCAATTGCATGAATGCATTGACAATTACGATGAGTAATTCTTGATTTTACAATACGTGCTGGTTGCGTTGATACACTCACAATTATGATAAATAATTATTGATTTTATAGCTAGCATGCACCAGTCGCGTAGATACACTAACGATTAGGATAAATAATTATTGATCTCACTCGGATACACTGACAATTATGATAAGTGATTTCGCATTAAATTTTCAATATATGAATAGTGACAGTTTTATGAAATGTGGGACATTTTCATCTTAACAATAACATTAAATTAATCACATGTTGCACATGCCAAATTTTCAAAAACAATTCCTAATGGTTGATCAATGAAGGTTAGGGGGTGCTTAATGCCATGTTTGAACTTTGAAGAGGTTGTTTAGTTTGAAAATTACAAGAGTGCAAAGTGCTTAAGAAAATAGCTCAAAGAGTTAAATATTTTAGGTTAATGTATAGGCTCAGGGGTTAAAATGTAAATTTTATTTACTTTTATCTCTATTTGTCTTAAATTAAATTTAAATATCCAAAAACATTATCCAAATCTGAATTAAGCCAGTCAGTCATAATTGAAAAATCTGCCACAACCTTTTCTAAAATTGAAAACTAATTTCCTTAACTGTTTAGAAAATTATTTAAATAGGCTTAGAGGGATGCCTCAAATCATACCCATATTTAATGAGTGAATCAAGATGAGCCACGTCAATTGTAGCATGCCACATCAGTTACGTGAATCAATGAATAATTATGGTACTATTATTTTCATGAACTTGATGTGACAAGCCTAGCACATGAAATAAAAATTAGTTTAATTAAAGATGGTGGTTGGTCAATTAATCAACTAACCACTCCCATGCTCTCCCTATTGGGATGACTTTAGAAACATGATATTCAAGAGATCGAAATTATATATTTCAAAGAGTAATATTATTCACCGTTATAAATTATCATTACAGATATCGCTACAAAAAAAATAAAAAAATAGTTTTAAAAATTTATCAATAGACAGTTTTAAAAATTCACGGTATTTATTTATTTTTAATCTGTAACAATATTTTACAACGATAAATAATTTTTTTTTTTTCGAATTCATGCCATTTGCAGGATGATGCTCATGTGACGTTTAAATAAAATTGAATCCAAACTTGTTTGAATTATTGAATCTATAGCAAATAGTGGACTATTTAACTTCTTTTGTAGATAATTATTTGGTTAGACTTTTACTATTTTAATAGTATATGATATTTCATAAAATAATATATAGGCAGGTTATAATTTTCCATGATGTCAAGCATGCCATTCTCTACACTTACATAGAAACTCTTGTGACCATGCATGGCTCTTGTACAGCTAAATTATTATACACATTATCATCATATAATTATGACACCATGACTAGAACTGTAATAAGGGTGCCAATAAGTCTTTGCGAGTGAAACATAGAGACAGAAAATTAAGAGAAATGTACTTTGATAACTTTGTCAATAAATCAGTAAAAAGTGTATTTTAGGAGATGTTGGAAAAAAAATAAAAAATAAAAAATAAAAAAATTAGCCATTGGCACAAAGTGTTTATAAGTGTTTTCTAACCTAAGAGTTGGTAGCTGAGTGGCAGATTAAGCAGGGATAAGGGCATACCAAATCTCTTTGTCTTGTATTCGACTCCTACTAACTGCTAATATCCGGGGCCACGGATCGTAAGACGCAAGTCTTGTTTTGGAAACCTTGTTCAGAGTATAGAATTTAATTTAGTACGTGCAAGTTGGTCGAGGATATTTGTGTATAAATAAATAAAAAAATTGTAAATTTCCCTTATTCTATCCCTGTGTCTAAATTTAGATTCAAACATCTAGACATTGTCCAAATATGAATAAAACAAATTAGTCACAATTGGAAAATCTGTCACACCCTTTCTAAAATTGAGACATTGTCCAAATATATACGAATTAAGCCAATTAGTCATAATTGGCAAATCTGTCACAACCTTTCTAAAATTGAGAACTAATCACCGCAAATTTTTAGGAAACTATTTTTGTGTATGAGGTGGATGCGTCAAACCATTCCCATGTTTAGTGAGTGATTTAGGATGTGGCGTGTTTAATTTAGTCAGGTTAATCTAGTAACCATTATCATAATGTACCTTATTAGGAGGAGTTTGGAAATATGATCGATGCTGGAGGTTAGGAATTTATTATTGGACAAAAATCTCAAATGTACCCACTACCCAGGTCATATATTCAAGGTGAATTCGGGTTTGGGTGAAATTTTTTCAAATTAAACTAATATTTACATATAGTTTTGACAAATACACGTTGATATAAACTATATAAATGAATATAGTTTCGACTTCCACTAACTATTAATATTCTGGGCCACGGATTGCAAGGCGCAAGTCTTATTTCAAAAGTCTTGTTCGGGGTGCATGATTTAGTCTTGTGCGCGCAAGCTGGCCCAGGATACCTGTATAGCACAAAAAAATAAAAATTTAAAATACACATCTCACATTGGCTAAAATTTTAGATCCTCATACAATTAAGCTTATATGTGTACACGCACTCATAAGAAAAGAACTCTATATCCAAAATTTAATAGACATTGAATTGAAAAAGACAAGTTCATGTTTATCTAGTATAAGTTTTAAATGAAATATTATTGGAAAATAATAATTTAAAATTTTCCATTTTTACAAGATCAACTAATGCTGACATTTAATAAATGTTACACTCATTTGTGATCTAGAAAATTTCCATTCATAAATATGAACTTGCTCACAAAATTAGTTGCTATATAAAATAAAACAATTCAACTAACATGAAGTCGCCAAACTTACTTGGTTAAGTTCATAGTTCACTTAGCCAAAACTAGAGTTTGAATAAATGTGTTATGTTACTATGGTAGAACTAAGCTCCCCAAACTATTAAGAGCAAATTATGCCAATAAATTCATGTTTTTGCAATATTACATGAACGAACTTCAAAAATATTTACCCCGATGAACCTATCACTTTTATTTTGGACTATAATACCCCTCTAACGGTAAAAAATTTGAAATATTTTCAAAGTTTGTATGTAATCCCCAACCATTCACTAAATTCCCAAAAATAATATATAATCCTGAATCCCTAATTTTGGCTACAATCGTAATGAATCATAACCTTTCATTCATTATGGAGTGAAAAATTGCTAAAAAATAGAAGGGTTGGATGATCCGCCACATCACTTGGGATATACTTTTGGGACAAATTTTTTAGGAGATATAGCATTTTCCTATTAAGAATCTACAATTTCCATAGTGTCACATTAGCATTTATTACATGTTATTCAATGTTTCATCCCTAATTTTTTAGTATAAAATATTTATAAAAATAATAAAGAAAAAAAGAAAAAATACATGAAGTGATATTTTAAAAAGATGATGCGATGAATAATTAATGAAGTGTTTTTTTAGCCAGGGATGGAGGATTCGCCATAAAATTGGGGATTTGGTTTTAACTTGAGAGTCGGGATTGTGTGTTACAATGAAGATTTAGTTTATTTTTGAGGTTGAATATTATAGCTTATTTTGGAGATTTTGTATATTATTGGAGATTATTTATAAAATATGATTTTATTTCTATTTTTTATTTTTACTTTTTGACCGTTAGATAGGTATTACAATAGTTATTCATTTTACCAAGGGCATTTTAGTAAATAAAAATTATTGATGTAAATATTTTTGGATGGGTTTGGTTAACCTAATATTACAAAAATTTAAATTTATTGGTGTAAATTGCCTAATTATTAAATTAGCAAAGAGCTATTTTTTAAAAAAGAAAAAAGAAAAAAGAAAAAAAAGGAAAAAGGCGGCCGCAGCCCGGCCAATTGTCCTCTTCGTGCTAGCCTTTACGAGAGAGACTTGGCAACGTGATGTGAGTTTTGACTATTCATGCTTCAACGTGCTCTCAACTTCTCCAAACACAGTCCATGTATATATATATATATATATATATATATGCATGTATTCGATCTCTTAGAACATCTCATAGTCTTAATCAGGCCTCGCCGGGAAAAATGGACAAAACTCAAACACGCCGGCCCCAATCCGCCGGAATACCACGATCGCCTCACCTACAACGAAGCAGAAGCGGAACTCCGGCCATATCGCTACCGGAACTCCATCCATTCACCTTGAACTCCGATCAAAGATTCGTCAACCGCTCGAAATCAACGACAAAGTCAAGAATCAACAAAGAAGAAGAGAATATGAATCCTTTAATTACAGTTCTTAGCATTCAAAAGAAACCTAAAGAGAACAGAGACGGTACTTATAATGTGAAGTTAATGCAGCACAGTCCGCGAAATTTAAGTACAACAATGAGGACGAGATCGGTCTCCAGTTCTCCTTCGGCATGGGCATTATCGCCGGGACGGTATTCGCCGGCATGTTCTCCAATTCCGGCGGAGTCTCCAAGTTGCGGTGAAGTGAGGGTGAAATCAGGTGGCGGTGTGAGTGGGGTTTTGAAGTATTTTAGGAAGAAGAAGGTGTCTCCAATACAAGAACAAGAGTTCCACCAGTTTCGTGTTTTGCATAACAGACTCTTGCAATGGAGGTTAGTTAATGCTCGTGCTGAGGCTGCCCTGGCTGCTGTAAAGATAGTCACAGAGGTAAATTCTAATTCTAAATTCACTATTTTAATGCTCCCAAAAAGTTAAACTATGGAGAAATTTTCGTCAGAGTGTCAGCCCCCATTTCATAAACTCCTCCTCTGTAATTGCAGCAATGTTGGCTTTCTTATAAGGTGGGAAGCCCACCAAGATATTATTATCCATTTATTGGTGTATTATTAAGTTCCTGCATTGATTTATATTTATACGTAATTTTCAGGATAACATATTCAGTGTTTGGCTGAAAATCTTGAAAATGAGAAACTGCATTGTGGAAAAGCGAATTCAAATGCAAACACTCAAACAAAAGATCAAACTATTTCATATTATCAATCCAGAGATTTGTCTACTCAATGAATGGACAAAGTTAGAGAGAAAAAATTATGAAGCTGTGGGCAAGTTGACACGAAAATTATCAGCATTATTGGTCAGACTCCCTTTAGTCCAAGGTTCAGAGGTATTAATTTTTTTAAAAAAAATTTATAGTTGTTTATAAAGTTTGATTAAATCGATTAGTAGTCTGCTTAGGCTCAGTTCCCTTATTCAGCTCTCACGAACGATCTTGGCCAAGTCTTTATAAAGTCAATTTCTACTTGAGTTATAACAATTTGGTTGTTTAAAATATTAACATGCATTACAATCAATTGAATAGTATTCTACTCGAGCTTGGATTCATAAACTAATGAACTCAAAACTAAGATCGAGAAAGAAAAAAAGACTAATTTGATCTTTTTTTACAGACAGATGCTGTGTCTGTTTACGAAGCCATGAGCACAGCCATGGCAGTCATGGACGGTATTGAAGCAATGATCACAAAATTCTTCCTCCAGGTTCAGTTTTCTGTCATTTTAATGCCAAACTGGATGTGGGTTAAGCTTTTGTTTGGATTTCAGGAAACTTGAAGTTAACCAACTGAAATTGGGCACCCCATCTGAATCTAAATTCTGTGTGAAGCTTTCAATATCAGATGCCTTGTTTTATGCCATTAAGTAGTAGTTTACATTAACAAATGTGTTGAAATAATTTGGAAAAGGTAGCTGATTTTAAAAAGTAATTTCAATTCAACAGGTTGAGAAAATATGTTATATGCTTACAGAGCTCACAATCATAGTAAAACAACAAAATGAGTGTTTCGAAGAACTGAACAAGAGGATTGTGGCCGTTGCTGTATTAGAGGTGAGCCTTACTGAAATTTATGTTTTGAAAATGCTTATCTTCTAATTGATTATCTTAATGAAGGCCCAATATAGGTTTCAACTGAATTTAAATTGGACCTCCTCACCACAGTTGGGCGTGGGTTGAGAGATTTTAAACTAGCCCTGTACTAAGGCCCATTTTAAATTCAGTCTAAACCAGTACAGTGGCCAGAGACTAGCCCAATTTGTGAGACATGAACCCAATTTCTACGTCCAATGTAAATTCAGAAAGTCATATAAGGAAGAGTTTGATGACTATTAACAAATATCCTAATGAAAATTTTGGGTTTGATTTTTAATGATTCCACACAGGCAAGAGAGAAAAGTTTAAGAGTGAATGCCATTCAAGAAGCTAAGGAGTCAAGGAGAGGCCAAGATGAGACTGAAGAGATCAATTTTATAAAATCAAATCGGATATTAGGGTTACAAATATGAACCCTAACCTAATATCAAATGTATCACACAAAGTTCTTGTTCTTCTATCAATGTATTACACACACACACACACACGTACATGTAGCTCTTTCAGTCTTTCCCGGCGAATAAAGATGAAGCAGAGAATTGGTGTTTTGAGTTTTCAATCACAATCATGCATACAATAAAAAAAGAGTTCATGTAGCATGACAGTTTGTCATTACAAAAATCAATGATAGACTGACACATTATCTTTTTTGCCAAATTCCATTATTTTAAATTCCATTATTATTTTTAGTAGTTGGAGACGGAACTGTCATGCTAGATGGACTCAAAAAGAAAAATACAGTTTAATGAAAATTAATAACTGAGTTATAATTGCCATGGATTGGGCGAGAGGTGAGAATGAGAGTGCAGGGTCAGACAAGCTGAATCCCTTTTCAAATAAGTGTTGGATCTTAACTGCGGCTGCAGGGGCTAAAGGGGCTTTAATTATTTAAAGGGTAACCACTCTTGGAAAGGAGACTAGGCCGGGGAGGCCATCAATTATATTTTTAAGCCTAGAGAACCAAGGGCTTACCTCTCTGTATGACCAAGAAAATAAGGTTTCCTGGGCTAATCTGCGGGCAATTTGTAATACCAGAAACAAGTTGGTCTATGAAATTGCTCCTCGATCTATATTACTTCTGAAAAAAGAAAAGAGAAAAGAGAAAAAATGAAATTGCCTCGTTTGTTCCCTCACAAGTAATGGCTCAAGTGATTAAATTCAACAAAGGGATTAAGACTCCATTAGACTAGTTTTCTCTAAAATAATTTTTGGAGAACTATCTTTTCATATATATTTTTTATAGATGTTATATCCAAATTATCTTTTCACATATCAAAATTTTCATATTAGAAGTGATTATCGTCCAATTAATTTCGACTAAATCTTATCACCCCTCAAGTCATCTAAAAGTAATCCGAGTATCAATCCATCTCTTTAGATCAAGTGGCATTTTAAGTTTCAAAAGTGATTTTAGGCAAAGTTAATCCAAACGAGGCCTAAGTCCCTTAGTTTATAGTGAAATAAAAAAGAGTTATGACAACTTGATTTGAACTTATTTAATTGGCTTTAGACCTTGTTTAGTATTCCGTAAACCATCTAAATGTCAAAAATGGCTAAAAAAAACAAAAAAAAAACTTAGTAGATGTCTTAAATCTCAGTTGGTTTAGGCTTTACAATATCCTATGATATCGAGAAAAAGTTCAGAAAAGAAAAGAAAAGAAGAAAACCCTAAGCTTCCTCCACTTGTTCTGATTCCTTTTATGCATTTGTGTTTTTGGTCCTGGAATGATTAATTAAGATCAAAGTTGATATATTGAGCTTGGAAAGAGGAGAGACTGAGCTGGAGTTTTGACTTTGTGGCTTCTCATGTACAAAAGTTGAAGCTGCTTCAATATATGTCCATTTTTGCAGCTAAAGTGAAGCTAAAGCCTGCTTTTTTTGCCGTCCAGTGGGCTCCAAGCTTGACACCATTTGAACTATTCAAGCTGCATGCGAACAGTTGAATTTATTCTTTCAGGCCGATTATGAACCACGAGATTCAGTCTGTACTAGACTCGGATCAGGATATATATTCAAGCTTTGAAGGAACATTTTGTTCCTACAAGATACAGTGAAACTTCAAGAAATAGCATATATATAGAGGTGGTTCATAGCCTCTTGCCAAAAATACATCTTGGGCTTTGCCTAGCACTATATATACATACACACACAGTAATTTTTTCGTGAGGACTTCCTTATACGAGGGCTCGGGTTTTTGGCTAATGTAGAATGAGTATTTTGAAAAACCGACCGATGGATTGAATATTCTTCTCATGTATAACAAGCATACCAAAAATCACAGTGATTTGATAGTTCGTTTATGAAATACAGACTGCTAAGCGTTATATAGATATTTAATTTTTCACAATCTGTATTTTAGAAACCGACTACTAGATCACTGTGATTTTTGGCATGGCTATCATATATACGAAGAATATTCAATCAAATGGTTGGTTTTTCAAAATACCAATTTTACATTAGCAAAAAAGCCAAGTCCTCATATATGAAAGTCTTCACAGGAAAATCTCTCTCTCTCTCTCTCTCTCTCTCTCTCTCTCTCTCTCTCTCTATATATATATATATATATATATATATATATATATATATATATAGTGAATGAATCATAACCCTTCATTTATTATGGAGAGAAAAATTGCTAAAAAAAAGAAGGGTTGGATGATCCGCCACATCATTTGGAATACAGTTTTGGGACAATTTTTTTGGGAGATATAGCATTTTTCATAAGCTTATGCAAGGACTTGGGTTTTTGGTCAACGTGGGATTGGATTTTGAAAAATCGATCGATGAATTATAATTCATTTTATGCATGCCAAACATGACAAAAATATACATTTTATTTTAATTCACTTACATTCTTGAATCCTCTCAAAATGGATATTTAAATTAAAATTAATTTTAATAGCTAATGAATTACTGAATATCTTTATAATTTACTAATTAATTACTAGGTATTAACTATTAATTATGTCTTATCGATTAATTTTTTTCAGAGAATCTAATTTATTATAAGTAAATAAAAACTCATGATTATTAATGAATCTTATACACACACACACACACATAGAGGTGCTATGGTCAAGTGCACCTGATGTATCTTGCATCAGGTGCCCTCTTGTAGAGCCACTTGCACTATAAATTGTGGAAAACTGACCATTGGATTAGATACTCCCATAATGTATGTTATGCCTGCCAAAAATCACAGTGATCCAACGGTTGGTTTCTAAGAAAATTGACTGTTAAAAAATGATAACATTTTAAAGAACAAAAAAAGTCATAGTTTTTCAAAAAACCAACAGTTGGATCACTATGATTTTTGGCATATATGACACACATAATAGGAATATCTAATCCGACGATCAGTTTTTCAAAATTTTCATCGCAAGTGCACCTGATATTAGAAGTTATATATATATATATATATATAAAGAAGAGAGTGAGAGAGAGTAAAGATATTATTTAGGAATTTGACAAATCCAATAATCTTTATGCATGGACAGATGAAAGGGATAGGATATATATTCCATCATGTATGTGTGTATGCATGAATATATATATACTTTGAAAATTAGTAAAATTTGGACTAGGAGGTTTGAACTAAAGAGCTCTGCATGCTATGCCCAAAATGATTACCGAGGAAGAAATCTAGAGGCAACTTCATGAGGTTGACATCCATCACATTCTTCCTGCTTTTGAAAATTGATAGATGACTTCTTTTTTCATTTTCATGGAAGAAATGGAATCCAATGTTATCCTAAAACTATACCAACGAATCCGGACTGTACGGCGGCAATGCATGCCATGCGTATTTATTGATGCAAAACCATCAATTATTGGTTTTTCACCCGCTTTTATTATGAGAAGGTAATAATGATGTTCGATCAACCTTACCCAGAGACTTCAACTTATCCCTTTGTATCACCTCAATCCTCGCCTATATTCACTTTTATTAGGTCCTGTTTGGTTCCAATCTTATTTTGAATATTTTATATACGGAGTATATATTACCGTCGGTCAATATCATGTGTTAAGCTCACTGTATTACTAATCTAATCAATGAACTAACTCAAAGGTAGGTAGCTAAGTGGTTGAGGAAGCAGGGCTAAGGGCGTACCAAGTCCCTTGGTCCTCGGTTAGACTCGCACTAACTACTAATATTCTGGGTTACGGACCGTAAGGCGTAAGCCTTGTTTCTAAAATCTTGTAATCTGATGCGTGCAAACTAGTCCAGAATACTTGTATAGCAAAAAAAGAAAACTTAAATCTTATTTTTAAACTTATTAATTTATCAAGTACTTAAGCTAATTACCCAACTCACTAATCTCTTATCCGTTGGTCAATCAACAAAAAACACCACTAACACTTTTCAATATTACATGGAATTTATAAGCTGACCACAACCGGAATCATAATCCATATAATTAACATCACATTAAGTAGAGTAAGAACACTTAAAAATTCCATTAAAAAAGAAAAAAAAAAAGAAAAGAAAAGAAAAATCACTTCTCCTATACCAATCCCCACCATTTTAAGAAATTTTAAAAAGTAAAAAAACAAAAAGAAATCCATAAAATTAATTATATTGACATTCCACATTTGGCTTCTGTGTCAAAGGAATAGAGCCAATGCCGCCGCCGCCGCCACCTCCAACAACTGTGGTGTTATCGCCGCCGCCGCCTCCAAGACTTCCGGGCAATTTCCTCTTGGGCTTGGCTTCCTGCAACATGGACACAACATCTCTCATGGTGGGCCGGTCCGCCGGATTCCGACTGGTGCAGAGCAATGCAACTCTAAGAACCAGCATCATCTCCTCTCTCACCGAATTACACGATGCTCCCGCATTCTTGTCAAGAATATCGTTAATGCCATCTTTGGTCTTGATCTTAGACCTTACCCAATCCACTATGCTGTTTCCGTCGCCGAATTCTGCATCAACTGATCTTTTTCCGCTTAATACCTCCATCAGCACCACCCCGTAGCTGTATATATCACTCTTCTCATCCACTTGAAGGGTGTAAGCGTACTCTGCAAAACCAAACACGGCCTTAATGATACAGTGCTTCTCGTAGCAGCTTAAATTAGTAAAATTCAAATGCATCATATGGGTTCCATCGTTTGATATGTCTATATATGGTGATGATTCGATCAAAAATTTCTTGGTGGTACCCTGAAATGTTGATTTTTTTTTTTTAAATAAAGGAAAACACAGAGTTTAGACAAAGAGGAGAGAGAGAAAGAGAGCTTCACGCGCAATAGTGCGCCACGCCCTGGAACAGTAACTTAATCACGGCGCCTAAAGAGGAAAAGGACTTAAGCTATTATTCACACTAGCATTAACTAGAGGCCCACTGAAGAAATGGCAATAGGGCGCGGTACGCATCCCGGCCACTGTAGTAGTAACCATGATTGGAAAGTAGAAAGAAAACAGTTTTAGCTTTTATGATGGAAATTATGAACTCAAACAATAAAATCTCTCTAACGTGCACGCATTCTCCGGCTCACGATAGACAGGTTTCGTCACCCAACAGAAAGAATGAAATAAACATGCCAAAAATATACCGAATATAAGTGCACCGCTAATCATAAACTTCACCATCTTTTGAGCCAGGGATGACTCAGCACGACACATCCACAGATACCTCCGGCGCAAGATAGCATATTTTTGTAACCCAACAAAAGGAACTAAAGCAGTTATCCGGCATGCTATATACGTCTAACAAAATTTAAGCTTACTAACGTGCACCGGAGGACAGCAAAAGGAACGAAGACGACTTGTCGGGTATATCAAGAAAAAATCAACATCACTAACATGTTCCTTGGCTTATATTATTATACAACAAATATATATATATAAATATATTCAGCGCACGATAGCAAAATATGGCAACTCGAAATGGAAAAATGAACAATACCTGGGGCAATGTAGCCGTACGATCCGGCAATCACCGACATGGATTCGTCGCTCTGGATCAGTTTGGCAACGCCGAAGTCCGCCACCCTTGCTTCCATCTCACCGTCCAAAAGGATGTTACTCGGCTTGAGATCACGATGAACGATGACGGGATCACAGTCATGGTGAAGATAGCAAATCCCTTGAGCGACGCCAAGTGCTATCTTGTACCGCGTGAGCCAATCAGCTACTAAATTCTCACCCTTGTTCTTACCATGCAACAGATCATCTAAACTTCCATTAGGCATGTACTCGTAGAGCAGCATCGTGCTCTCCCTGTTGCTGCAACACCCTAACAATCTCACTATATTTCGGTGTCTCACATTCCCTAAAACGTCAACTTCAGCTAATACTCCTCTTCTTCTCCTGACCGTCTCTTTATGCTTACCCCACAATTTCTTCACCGCTATGATCTCGCCACCTGGCATTTCTGCTTTGTACACCGTTCCAGTGGATCCCATCCCTAGGATCTTATCAGACATTGATAGACACTCAAGCACATCATCTGCCGTGAAATTCAATCGTTGGAATGCGGTCAATCTCCACGGTCCGATCTCGCGGTCCTCCGAGAATCGACGGCTGTAATTCGCGTGGAAGCATTTGCTGCCGGCGATGAGCACAAACAGGCCGATACCGAATGCAGCCGCCATGATCCACACAATCGCTCCGGCTGTCTTCTTTGGTTGTTGACGGTGATCTTGGACGGCACCGGCGGCTAGAGCCTCGTCCACCGCGCACCGTTTTGTGAGATTTCCACCGCAGAGGCCTTCGTTTCCGGCGAAGGATGACGTAGGAAGGTTCTTAAAGATCATACCGGACGACGGTATCGGACCGGTGAGGAGGTTGAAGGAGACATCAAAGGCCTCCAATGTACTACAATTATCGAAATTCGACGGAATTGTACCAGTGAGAAAATTATGCGAGAGATCTACGTCTGTGATCACCGGAAGCGTCGATATCTCCCACGGAATTATCCCCGTAAGCGAATTATGACCGAGTTTCAGAGTAAGAAGCTTCATGCAATGACCAATATCCCAAGGAACGCTCCCATTCAGCGAGTTATCTTCCAATTCAATCTTGTATAAGCTTTTACATCCGGTAAACTCTGGAATCTGACCAAACAGCTTGCATGAACTAGCACTGAAAATCATTAGACTTGGTGCACTCCATATATTGCTCGGCAAAACGCTTCCCAATGGATTCTCCGATATGTTCAATTGCTGTAGCGTTGCTGCATTGAATAAATCTTCAGGAATTGATCCGGAGAAGTTGTTCTTGCTTATGTCCATGAACGTTAAGTTCGGCAGTAGACCGAATCCTGAGGGAATCGAGCCGTTGAGCTTGTTAACTTGAATCCGAAACCGATACAGAGAAGTGCAGTTCGCTAATGATGAAGGAAGATTGCCGATGAATCTGTTAGAGAACAGTAGGAGTCTCACAAGTTTGTTGCCGTTGCAGAGATATGGCGGGATCGGGCCGGTGAGTGAATTGGAAGACACGTCGAGCCTTTGCAACTTCCCGTTTGATCCGAGCTTTTGTGGGAGAATTCCAGTGAGTGAATTGTTAAAAAGTTGTAGATTTTCAAGATTCGGAAGCTCGCCGATTCCTTCTGGTATATCGCCAATTAGCTTGTTTTCCATTAGGAATAAGTTAATAAGCTCTTTCAAAGAAGAGAGTTCTCTTGGAATTGTCCCCGAAAGGTGATTATCCGATAAATCGAGAGCTTTTAGACCTCGCAAATTCGACAAACTCACTGGTATTTCACCGGAAAATAGATTCTTGAAGAGCAACAGCGTGTCAAGCATCGTCAAATTTCCAAGTTCTGGCGGGATAGGGCCGGTGAGATTTGAATTTGAGACGTCTAAGTACAGTAGATTAGATAACAGTGAGAATTCCACTGGAATTCCTCCATAGAACACGTTGTATCCGATCTCCAAATGCTCGAGCGTTGTCACGTAACCCAACGCGGCTGGAATTGGGCCTTCTAACAGATTCCCATGTAAGTATAGAGACTTTAGTCTCGGAAAACGGCCATAACTCGCCGGAATACCGCCGTTGAAGTAGCTCCCGCCGAGGTTGAGCTGCTCCAGGTATTGGAGCCGGACGAACTCTTGCGGTAGAGGACCACTGAAATTGTTGCTGTAGGCATTCAAGACCCTCAAGAACTTGATCTTTGATATACCGAGTGGGAAACTTGAATTGAAGTTATTGTGGTTAATGTCAAGTATTCTAAGTTGAGTTAATTCAAATAAGACCAGTGGAAATGGACCATCGAAGGCATTATGACTCAAATTCAAGTGGGTTAAGCTCGACAAGTACCGGAATTCTGCCGGAATTGTACCTGAGAGATTACGTCCTGAGAGGTCGAGTGAAGTGATTTGAGCAGTTTTAGCGTTGCATTTGATGCCAGACCATGAACACCAAACAGGGACTTGGAAATTAGGCTTGGAGAAGGTGGGGGTAGGATCCCAGTCATGGAGTGTGGAGAGAGGGTCTTTGAGGGAGGATTTAAGAGAGAGGAGAGAGATGAGTTGGAGAGGGAGAGTTGCAGAGAAAGTTAGGGATATTTTTAGAAAGAATGAGAGGATGAGAAAGAGAGGGAGAGAAGGTTTCATGGTTTTGGGATTGTGGGGATTTTGGTTGAGAGGTTGATGGAGTTAAGAGAGGTAAATTTAAGGGAAGGGAGGTTTTGATGGTGAGTATTGCTTTTTGGGAGTGCTGGGTGCAGAGGGTGATTCATGATGATTATTGCTTCAGTGGGTTTTCTGGGTGGGCAATATTAATGGGCATGGAGAGAGAGAGAGAGAGAGAGAGAGAGAGAGAGAGAGAGAGAGAGAGAGAGTATTGCTGCTTCATCTACTTCTACTGCTCTTTAATTTGTAAGTCCTACACTCCTACATTCCTACTGAGTGCTGTCCCTCTCTCTCTGTCTCTCTCTCTCTTTCATGACCCTTTGTTTCTCACTTCAAGTATTTTACCTTTGTCTGCTAGCCATCTATACTTTTGGTTTTCTTGGATTTCTTTTTTCCTTTTCTTTTTCTTCTACTTTTCATCATTCCTTGTTTCCTTTTGCTTTGGTGAACAAATTGATAAATATGTGGGAATAGTAAGAATGTCTCTCACAGGATCCAAGAAAGTCATTTCAATTTCCCACCAATATTCTCAGCCCATTGTTTAAATTATATCCTATATTTATTTATATAAATCAAACTCCACAATTTTTCCCTTTTAGAATTTCAGGTGAGAGAGACTTATGGGACACTGCTACATGGATGATGGACCACATTCTTAAATGGGCAATTGCCCCCAATGTCCTGATAAACCTAAACAACCAAACCCTCAGGTGGGCTTTTGTTTTTGTTTTTGTTTTTGGGATCATTAATAGGATTTCTATATTGGGATTATCTTGGGATCATTTTTCCTTTGTATTCTCACCTGATTGATGATTATTACCATTCAATGTATAGATTTCTGTCCTATACATCACAAGTATTCCAAACTTCCAATGATTGAATCGGTTGAAAATTAATGAAGTAGGCCATTGAGTTAGTATATGATCATTGATTAATTTGGCTATATTAAATATATGAGTTTATATTAGTTAAGTTACATAACATATATACATAAGTAATTGAAATAATTATTCAAAAGTTCGTAAGTTTAGAATTTTACACCACGAAATTCAATTTTATACGATGAAATCTTTAAAAATTTCAAATTTCTTAATCTATTTGTTGTTATGTTAAAAAGATTATTGGATCTAATGGTGTAAAATGTTTCTGGTATTTCCCCATTTAATAAGAAAGAGTTCCGGATTCGAATTTTAATACCAATACAAAGGGTTAGTTTTATAGGGATTGGGCTCTTTTATTACTTTAATAAAAACAAAAAAAAGGATCCCACAAGTTTTCTTTTCATTTATTTTTGGGTAGGTGAGGGACAGTTTTGTCATTCTAATGATTTTACTTCTTAAACTTGTTAGTCTACATGTTGGCGCGGGTGTTTGAAATCCACGAAATGTCAAAAGTATCCTCATAATTTATATATATTAGGGGTATTAAATTTTTCTCAAGACAATCTATGAATGAATATTCTAAATTCTTGTTGCTTTTTGGCAGTTTGACTTGAGTAAAGTTTTTTAATGATGTACATTTACTTTGTATCATTAATGCTGTTAAAAGTATATCTTACGACAAGAATAAAGGCTTCAAACACAATCATCCTCTTACAATTTATTAATCTCTTAATCTTACATGATGTATACTTCCATCTAACATTCTGATTTTGGATCGGGATCGAATTATAATAGGTTATCGATAAAGACAGGTATTTCCATACAGATCGATTTGAGTCCAAGTAAAGGATACGTTAGCTGTCTTCTTTATCATCTGACGTGGACAATATCATTCCATCTAACATTTTTATCTTCAAAATCTATGTCGGCCTTAAGAAAGCGATAGGAGTTATTGAAGTTCAAAACCTTCAATTATACGACAATAATTAACAAATTTTTTTTTTTTTTTTGCAACTTGCAATATATATGATATTGGTCGGGTATAACATTTGTATCTCATTGTTGGTGGAAATTGATGATGGTAGTGTCATAATTGTTGATGTTTTTTGGTTGGCTGGGTAAGAAAGTAAATTAATTGAAGTTACACAAGTATATTGCCATTGTGAGATTGAACCTAAGTTCGAGGGAGAGAAATGCCACTAGACTAGAAGCTTGTTTGCAATTGTTGAATCATGCCAATTAAAAGATGTAGATAAACTAGAGATATAGGTTTGAAGAATGCATTTAAAAAGACGAATAACCTTTAAAATAAAGGCACCGTTTGGATTTGCTTTTTATAAGTACTTATTTGCATTTTTAAAATTTTTCTAAGAAATTATATATTGCAATTTTTTTAAAAAGCAAATAAGTACTTATAAAAAACAAATCCAAACGGTGTCTAAGTAAAATTTTAAACTTAAAAATTGATTTTTGACAAAGCTATTCCAAACGGACCTTTAGTCATTTTTTTTTCCTAATATGGGCCATTACTACACAAATCAATATAACATTTTCCCCATATAATTTCCATTTTTGTCAACAGCCACTTATTATTATTATTAACATTAAAAAAAAAAAAAAAAACTAGGTTTATTGGCACTATTAAGATCATCCTACCACTACAGTGCACCCACGTCACAATCATTCTACTATCTGAACCATTACCGCTCGAACTGCTGGATTGACATATTCGTTAACATAGAAAGAACAATGGAGGTTAAGGACTTAAGATTCTAAAGTTCAGGGAGATAGATGCATACAAAAAGTGCACTTCCTTCTATTTGAGGGGTCAATATCTAATTTACCCAAAGATAAAACGTGAGTAGGAAAAGTACAATTTGTCCCATTTAACACGCTTACAAATAGAATAGCAAAACTTGGGATTTTCGTCAACCCCACCGGCAGTCAAGTGGACAAGTGGTTATGCGATCAACCATCAATTCCAATGTTATGATATCGAAATTTGATAGTCTTTTGGGATCAACCCATAATAAAGTTATTTTTTTTTAATTTTTTAATTTTGACATAACTTGGGATTTGATGCACGCAATCTGGTCTGAAATACCTATCTGCATTTAAAGAAAAATTGGAATTTTTGTCACGGCCAATGTGTTTTAATCAATAAGATTAAGTTGACCATTTGATTTGATTTTTTTTTTAATATAAAAAAAAAAAAGGGTATTTTTACCATTGATCAATAATCCAACGGAGACTAATAAGCCAAAGACATAAGGAGAGAGTACTGTGACAGGGAGAGAGACGGTTCCGTAGTTCGAGAAGTAATATAAAAGGCGAAAGCTCCCGTCACCAACCCAAAATCCCAAAAAGTGAAGAACAGAATATTAAGTATCTTTGTAACAGAATAAATAAAAGAATATATTTTTAAATTAAATAAAAAAATATATTAAACAAAGAACAGAAAGAGGGAAGGAAAAGTAAATGAAAGCAAAAACAATAAAAACAGAACTAAAGTGTTTTCCATTCCAAGGAAGAAACGTACGCCCGTCTAGTCGTCTTCTGGGAGGGCATTATGGGAATAATAAAAGTTTAGGAGCAAGGCAACAGCAAGAGTTATTTCACGCATGCTTCTTCAGAGCGCGCGCTGAACACATTCAAGTACCATTAAAAAGCGCACAGCCGCATCATGTTTCTCAGCGCATCTCCTTCTATGTTTCTACCATCAGGGGTTTTTTTTTTTTTTTTTCTACATGCATTTTGTGTTAACTTATGCGGATCAGACTAAATTTTACATCCTGAACAAGAGCCTTACAGCCCGTGGTCCGGAATATTAGTAGTTAATGGGAGTCGAACTTAAGATCAAGGGACTTGGTACATCCTTAGCTCTTCTTCCTCAACCACTGAGCTACTCATCAATGTATTTTCTACCACCAGATCACCATCAGAATTTCTAAGCGGTGGAATGTAAATTGGCTAAATTACTCAAAAACTTTACTCAATGATGTAAATCTAAACAAAAATGTTTCTGGAACTTGCATGATACTTTTGTTATTACATTATTAATATCGATTTTAATCTATAGTAGATGGTCACATGACACATATAAACATATTTAATATCGAATTTAATCTTCTAATTAAGTATTTTATAATATAATATTTAATTAAAATAATACTAAAAGTGGTGCTTCTCTCCCTCTCCCTCTTTAAATGAAGAAGATTAGGGATTCCACTTTTATAAATCTCCAATATAAAAAATCGATTAAAAAAAATATATTATATAATATTATATATATTGACTAATGTTAAGTATCACTACAAAATATTAGTAGAAAGAGGGAATAAGAATAGTTTAATTTGGAAATTCACCAACGGTAATTTTTGAAAGTAACTTGTAAAGTTTCCAGTGCTCAAAAAGTATTAGTATATGATATTTATACTAAGATATAAAACTAATATTAGAATTTGGTGTATTTAAATTTTATTTCTCAAAATACTATTTTAGATAAACACTACTAGACATTGATTAAGAGATCATGCATGTTATTCTCTTCACAACCATAGCTATCAATATTAAAGAAAATTAAGAATTCGCGTCATGCCACTAATTTTTTAACTAATTTAATTTATTTCTTTTTCTAATATTTTGAATAACTATCATTTTAAATTAAAATTAAATATTTTTTTTATTATAAATTATTATTTATTTATGCACAGCATGGGCTATCAATCTAGTAAATTAGAATGAAAGAGTGGAGCACTAGGTTAATTTGAATACGGCCAATAATCTGACCGAATTCCCAAAATGCCCATTACAAGATTGTGCATAAATACCACACAATGGGATGCAAAAGCAACGATATCCGATGATTGCAGAGAAGGCAGAATGGGCCCTTCGCCCCTGCCCTTTAACTGCAGTGCAGTGATGTGGTGGGGCCCATTGTGTGGTGGTGGAGTGGGCCCCCACAAATACTTTGTCTCCTTTATACCCTTCACGCCTACAACAGCCTATACATATATACCTATAAATCTATAGGTTTCGTACCTGCTTTGTCATCATCTGTTCCCCCTCACACGTGCCTGGTCATGCTCTCGCTCGCGTGACGGGCGTGACCCTACCCTTGCATGATGGGCGTGCCCACGCGTGCCACGCGTGATTTCTCACAGCTTCCGCTCTCGACGGTTGCTGTAGCTTTTCCCAAAGACGGTTTTGTCCCTTTCCTTTTGATTAATCGCAGGAGTCAAGACGAAGTCCGTGGTTGACATATTTTTTTGTTAAATTATTTGTAATGAGAATTAATTAAAAAAGTTTAAGCTTAGTTCGACTTGGCTTGATTAACATGAATGAGAATCCTCTATTTGGGTTTGTTCGGTATTTGAGTGATGTATTTTAATTTGAATTATCTGCACATCACCCAAGTAAAAAAATAGAGCATCCAGATCATGACACATCACCCAAACATATTCAAGCTCAAGCAGAGAATCCATACTCCCCGTGCAAAGTAATTTTAAACTGAAGCTTAAGCTGAAGCACGACTTGAGCTCCGATACTTATCATTATGCTTTTATGGAAAAATGCCAAATATCAGTTTAGAAAAATGCTTAATATCTTTAAATTGTATCTCTCATAACGCCTTCTTCTGTATTTATTATTATTATTTTTTATCAAATCTTCTATTTAATTATAATTGAATTCATATTGGATATATTTTAGGAATATATAGTAGTATTCAATATTCATTAATTTTTATATGGTTTAATTCATGTGAATGTTCTCACTCTTCATTTTCTAATTTGTCACAACCTTTTAAAAAGATTAACGGTCAAGAGCTTTGTGAGAAACAAGAATGTGAAAATTACGACATCAATAGCTCTAAATTTTTTGGAATATATATATGGGCCTATTAAATTCTATTTACAGGTTGAATAACGAGCATATTCATGAATCCTTACTGAGCTTATTTGCAAATCCAATTGAGTCGAGATTTAGTTTGTTTAAAATTAACTCATTCATTAAATGAACCCAAATTGCAAATTTGAACTTAATTCATTTCAGTCCCGTTTGTATTATCTTTTTCTAAAATAATTTTTGAAGAATTGTCTTCCTTCACATATCTTTTTAAAATTATACTCAAAACATGTTTTCATATATAAAAAACTTTCATACTTTGAAATGATCGATTTTAGCAAAAGTTAGGCTCCCTGCTTAATTTTATCACAATCACTTATAGTGTAAAAATTATTCTAACCATCCTATAATCCACTCAAATCGTCTAAAAGTGATTATTTCTCAATTTTTTATAATTAAATATAATTTTGAACTCCAAAAGTAATTTTTAAAAAAATTAATACAAACAGACGCTTAGTAATAAATCAAACATACGTAATTTTTTTCCAAAATTAATTCGCTATTAGTTTATGAACGAATTGGTTTATCTGTAATCTTAATTAAAGTGCATTTAACAAAGCTAACAACTTTTTTATATTATTTTCTAAGTATTTTTACATTAAATAAACCTAAACAATATTTGGAAAAAAACAAACTAAAATTTTTTTAAAAAAATTTGGAGTCGGAATTGAGCCAGCATATATAGGATTTAGCAATTCTGAAAATGAAAAACTATTTTAAAGTACAAAATGAGTAAGGAGTTTTAACTTTTTAAGTTCTGAAAACTATATACACATGTGAACAACCCTACATATAAGTTTGTAGCTAGTCACTTTCAAAGCACTTGCCACACACATCGAACCAAACTGAATGGTCCAAATCATTGAATGGGGTGTTTTTCCTAGATGAATGTTATACTTGAATAACGGGCTTTAATTTTAGGAGTCCTGATCTTATCAATTATACATTATTTTAACTAAAATCAGTTAAGAACACAACTTATTGAATTTCCATTTACTTAATGCATGATTCATCTCAAAATTCCAATTCAATAACTCAAGGGTTTTAGCTGAATTTAGTTATAATGAGATATCCCTTATAAGAATATTTTTCTTAATTTTAGTATTCAAGTAAATTCAAGTATAAGAAAACTCGAATAGATGATTTAGACTCTTAAAAAAAAAAAAAAAAAAAAAAAAAACCAAAAAAAAAAAAAAAAGATAATTGTTTTTTTTTTTTTTTAAAAACTCTCTTTTCACATTTGATATCGCCAAAAATTTACAAAAGTTATATTTATAAGTAATGAAGATTTTCTGCTTGGATTTGCTCGATGCTTGAGTGATGTGTTGTGACCTGGATCATCTGAATATCACCCAAGTGAAAAATAGAGCATCCAGATCATGATACATTACCCAAATATATTCAAGCCCAAACAGATAATCTAGACTCATTTATAAGGTCATAAATTATGCTGAGTTTAGAGTTTGGAGTCAAGTTGAAAGCATTCGCGTACAATTATATGAACCGTCCGGATCAAAATCTGAGTAAGAGTTGTCTCCATCCATGATGGATGACTGGTCGGATCCTTAATAGATTCATCAATATCTGATATAACGATATTCCAAGTGTTGCAATCATTGCTTTGCTCCTTAGTGCCGCGTATGTGGACCCTGTGACCTTCCTCACAATTTTATTCCACGTGGCGGCACAGTGAACTACTATTCATGTGGTTTTCTACTGTTCACTGGATCCAATTCAAATGGCACGCTTACGAGTGTACTGAAATTAATCCATCATTGATCCCACTATAAAATGAAACAAAACGTGGCCGACGTTTAGTGGTGTAGGAGCAGGCCAGAGAGGTTCTCCTGTTTTGTTTGTTTCTAGAGAAAATAATTCTTCCAATAATTTTCTTCTGAAAGAAAATAACAGGTGGATTGCCTCAGCAACTGCCAAAAGGCCCAAAACGACTGCCCTTTTCATCCGGAGTGGGACCCGAAAATTCCATCCTTACACTTCGATTAGTACTGGACCCTGTTTGAAATGGACCATTCAGTTCGAAATTTGGAAACAAAATTAAAATTAGGTCTTCAATTTTGATTATAGTTATCCGGGAAAAAAAAAAAAAAGAGGAAAAGATTTTAATGTTTGGTTCAATTTATGGAATTAAAATTGTAAATCGAGGATCCAATTTCATTAAATTATTTTCACTTTTTAAAGAAAAAAAATTATTCTTCCAATTTCTTTGGAGATGATGAGATGTATTATTTAGAATTACAATAATTCTATATCACCCGACGCTTTAACCCAAAATTAAAAACCACCCTGATGTGTCGTAGTTCGAATGGTGTATACAAAATAGAAAAATAATTTGAAAAAAGAGACCTCACTACTCAAAGCATAACATATCGAGATGGTTTTTAATTTTGGATTAAAATGTCTGATGCTATAATATTTTTCTTAGAATTATGAGTGCGCTTTGAAGAAAATACAATATATCACATTTTTCTTGCTTTTTGGAGCTTTCATTCACCTCACTTGGTATTATAAATCCTTTCAAGGATCCATGTTAACAGGATCCTTTGTGACATGCATGGGCACAATTTTAAGAGTAATAACAATAAACCAATGTTACAGAAAGTTATCTTCCCTTGGTGAAATCTACTCTTATTTCCATCTCTTCTATTCTTAAAACTTATGAAAGATTCTTTTGCAACTTTTGGGGAAACATACTTTAAAAAAGGTGATAGTTCATACAAAAGAAACAAAATCTTGAGATTTATTGTATGATAATTAGTAACACTTAACCAATTAACCATAATTTTTGGAGCACAATTTTCAACCATTCTTATAAATTTAGCTAAAATTAGCTTAATAGTTGCATTAAGTGTGACAAATTTGAACCAAATTGAAACTGAGATTATGTTGGAAAAAGGAATAACTCCTCTTATATCAAATATAAAGTTCTACTTCGTGAAAATATAATATAATTATGGGATTTACACATAAGTTTCTGACATAAACATTTTATACAATTAGGTCCTAGAGTCTTTTTAACATAATAAATAGACAAGAAAATTTGAAAATTTTAGAGATCTCATGGGATAAAATTGAACTTAATAATATAAAACTCTAAATTCAGGGACTTCGAAAGCACTATAACAACTATATCTTGCTAGATTCATAAGCATGTAATAAAATAATGCAAGCACATTTGCAAGATTGCATCAATGTTGCAGTTTTAGAACTTTTATGAAAAACTCCTAAGAATTTGAGGTTTTCTATTATCATCTACTCCTTGTGTTGCTCAATGTTAATGGGTCAATTGTAACTAGTGAGTTAGCTAGGGTAAGAACTAATTAACCTCTTATATTTACAAAGAATATAGTGCAAGTCTTTGGCTCAATGGTTTATAATTTTCCATTTATGGGATGAGATTCTGGGTTCTATTCCTCATAAATGAAAATTGGTCCCACCAACTAATGATGTATATCGTCTGGCAAAAAAAAAAAAAAATTATAGACCCACGTACACAAATGAAAGAGATTCTTCCACAGCCATACTCATAGCACATGTTTGGAGTTCCAATAAAATTTGAATTGCCTTATTATGTTTTGTTTATCTTTTTTCAAACAAATAACATTACGTGCATTCAAAAATATACCATTTTATATGTATACAATATATTTGTTCATTTATAATTAAATGTACCATGCATATCTATAGAGGCATTATAATTCTGTTTTATAATATTATTCTCTACATAATATTATGCTCTTATTCATCTCTATTCATCACACACTCTTTCTCTCTAATAGTCAAGACCGGCCTTGAGATTTTGGATGATCTGGGCAAACTTCTAAAATGTTGCTCCAACTATATATTGACCAAAAAAATTTGCATGTAAAATTTTATTTCTTGACCCTTAATTTCTTGTAAGCTAAAACCTACAACAAACAATTCACAAAGTGGATTTTCAATAGTCTCACCCCGAACCTCGTATCACTATTATATATATATATAAACTGAAACCTATAACACTCAATTCAGAAACAGGGTTTTCAATAGGCTCACTCTGAACCTTCTATCATTATTACAAATATAATTAAACAAATAAAGAAGAATTGGAACAATCAATTCACAATGAGGGTTTTCAATAGCTGCTCACCCCAAATCTCTTATCATCATTACAAATATATCAAACAAATAAACAAAACCTACAACAATCAATTCACAACGAGAGTTTTCAATAGGCTCACCATGAACCTCATATCATCATTACAAATATAATCAAACTAATAAACAAGATTTGATTACAACTCTTGAATAGAATTCCATTAAAATGAATATGGTTCAACTATATTTTCCATAAATGTGTCAAACAAAAATAGAATAATGCTACCAATAAATCAACAAAAATCATATTCTAAGGAAAAATGCAAAAATAAAAAATGGAGGCTAAATAGTTGAACATTGCCCAAAAAATTTGTTTATCTCAAATCAAGAAATTCATACCTTTTTTTTTTTTGTTATTGCAAGGCTGAGTTAAAGAGTTTTTGGGTTTTGGCTAATGCCTAATGGGCTTATAATATATATATATATATTAGGGCTTATAATATATATATATATATATATTAGGGCTTAGCCCCAAGATAATGCCCTTAAATAATGCAAAAATTTTGATGTCCTAGGCAGTGTGGCCTATTAGGCCTTTCTTAGGACCGACCTTGCTGATCGGAACTCTAACTTGACTCTAGGAGGATCCTTGGCGGCACCACACAGGTGTCCCATGGCTCACCCGTGATTCTCTCTCTTCTCTTCTCTAAAAGTTGACTGTTGGACCAGATTTCTCCTACAACAGGACCTACACTCATATGAGATCTGCATCTCCCCAAAAAATATAAAACAAAGCAAGACAAGCCAATTGTAAAGCAGCAGATTATTTAGCGAATTTAATTGGGCCATGAATGGAGATATTATTGTGTGGGATCATAACCTTCCAAAAATATTAATATGGCAGATTGAGAACTGTTTTTGTTGGTGTTGATGCTGAGATAATTAAGGATCAATTTAATTTTGTCCCAAACATATATTATCAAAATAAAACAAGTCCTCATCCATCATTTCGAATATTTGATTTAGTTGCAAATCAATGATGAATCTTAGCCAATTTAATGTGCCACGTGTCTAAATATCTAACTAATTACCCAAGTGTATAATCTAAAGTTACAAAGGAAACAAGATGACAAACCAAGGCCCATAATAGATTAAAGGACTAAATGAGTAATTAATTAAGCAGAGATCCAAGATGCTGTAAAGGAGAAGTGGGGTCCATAAGAGAATGATGAAGAATTGAACATAGGCCATTACAAGATTGGGTACAAAAAAGTGGGAGTGGATGGATTGGGCCCATGTGGGATCCACTTCGTTTTTGTAGGGAAGGCTTTGGCCTCGGCCTGGATCACCTCCACACGAAAAGGCCCAACCAATGGACACTACCATTGTTTGACTTCACAGTCACCCTCTCTCTCTCTCTCTCTCTCTCTCTCTCTCTCATGAAGAGGCCTTTTTCAACATTATAACACTTCCAAACCCTTAGTGGAGGACAAAATAATTAGGGTTTTGAAGGAGAATGTAGTGAGGCATGTGACAATCCCTCTTAAGTCAAAGATTTTACTCAGCATATATATATATATATATAGATCAACAAAATGAGAGCTATATATCCCACTAGTCCTTAAGGAGAGTATATTACACGCTCCATCCAAATGCCAATTTCCTTCTTTATGATTAAATAGAGGCATTTTCACGCTCCTAAGAGGCAGTAAAGGGTGGCATTTCCTTGGTTGTATTATGTTTGAAATAAGCATGTCAAAATCAATTTTAAGAAATTGTATTATATATGGTGTCCTGATTATCTGCAATAAGGATGATGATGCAGCAACACCTTCTACCGTTGGTTGCGCGGATCAATTCATCAAGCGGTCATTACTAAATCTTCAATTTTTTTTTTTTCAAGTCGTATAAATAAAGTGACTATGGTTCCTTGAAAAAAAGAGGAAGTGTTAGGCTCTGTTTACTTCTTGAAACTTACTATTTAGACGATGATGCAAATCCTATCCAATACTAGCTTTTAGTGTTGGAGAGGAGAGGTTGTTAAATTAAAAATTTATTTAATTTTTTTAACCTAGCTTGGTAGTGAGAGGATCTCTAAATAGCTAGGTTAATGAATCATTATCTTGTTGTTTATAAAAAAAATTAATAATTTTTAAAAAAATAAAAACGCGTTTTAGTGATTGGAAAGGTAGAAAGATGATTAAGAGATCCATGTGATATTTGAAATATTGCAATAATCACTCATTTGAAACCTTTATCTATTGATTAACCTTTGTGTTATGAGGGGGAGAGAGAGAGGGACCCCCATACTATCATTGCATTTCATGTTGTGTCATTTGGTGGTGTTTAAAAAAAAAAAGATGCTTTAACATGGAGATATAAGAGGGAAAAATCTATCTCATCCCCCACAATCTTATGGTTTTTGAGAGTATGTGAAGAAATGAGAAATAGACAACCAAATGATTTAGACCTTCTAAAGTAGAGGTGAAAAAAGGGAAGGGAAACCAAATGGATCAAGGGTTTTTGGAACTCGCCAAATTACATTTATAACATAAAGGAGATGGCCTCCTCCTCTTTCCCTTTCCCTTTTAGAATCACATATAGATATATATAAATATGCATTTTAGCCAAATATTGTCTACATATATCACAGATGGTTTCTTACATAGCTCTCTCTCTCTGTCTCTCTCAATTGGATACATTAATCACTTTTCTAATTAGTGAAGTATTTTTATATTAAAAATCCAACTTAATTCAAACATGACTCATAATTTTGGAAAAATAAATTGACTTTGTCGAGTTAGGGTCCTGCAATGAATTTTCTTTTCTTTTTTAACTTGTCCTATGCTTTAGTGAATTTTTACCCAAGATATTTAAGGGTCTTTCTGAACTATGTACTCTTAGAAAAACACACTTTTTTCTCTCTCTCTCTTTTGGGTAAGTCTTAGAAAACCATATACTTAATCCATATTACTCCTAATCAAGGCTAATTAGAATTTAGAATTATTTTATAATGATATGTTCAGTCTGGCCAAACCCTAACTTTATCATAGGCCATGTGGAAACAATATTCCTATTCGTTGAAGCCCTATATTTTAGTTTTTCTTTTAACGAGTATTGGAAAAATAATCAATAGTGTTGTCAATATCTATCAATTGAATTGGTTCACAATCAACCTTATTTTGATGTAAAACTAATGGAGAATTTAGTCGGTTGGCTACTTACACTCAAAATGGGTTCAATAATCACTGTTTTCTTATTAATTTGATCCAAATCATCAAAAAACATGTCAGCTAGCTCTGGCAATATGATCCTTAATTTCATTCCCCTTTTGCCCTTTTCCTATGATAACAAAATTTTAAAACTAATAATCACTTTTAGTTGACCAAAGTTACTCGATACCTCTTTTAGCTCTTGTAGAAATAGGCTTGAATAAGAATTATATGGTCAAATTGATGGTGTTTCCATACTCTAAATTATTGTTCTTCCTCTTTTTGAGACCAAAACACTTTTGATTAATTTTTTTAAGACCAAACCCTAACGTATTATTTTTGAATTGTTTGACCTAATTAAGATTAGGTTTTTTTTTTTTTTAAATAAAAATTTAAAGACCAAAACCCTAATATTGCTTATATATATAATGGAGCAATGGAAGAAATTTTGTCATATTTTTAGAAACTTAAAAGCACTTTGGGGATCAAATTGGGTTGAAAATATGATGATCAGGCCACCTATTATTATAGCTAGATGATCATTATATTGGAGTTTGACGATTAGTCCATCTCCTATATTTCAATAAAGGTGATTCAAATAAGAAGAAAGGTCTAATTGAAAAAGCTGCATCAAATGTTAATTCCCCTAAGCTAGCTAGTTTTATACATTACAATCTTAATGAATTTTTTTAATCCACTTTTTTACAACGCGTTTAGAAAATCATGCTTACGTTGGAGTGCTTGATCGATCGGTTAGACTCAGAATTGACCAAATTAATTAGGTGAGTTTTGCGCAATCCAAAACCCCTTTTTATGATTATTTTATTTTTGTTTTGTTTTGTTTTTAATACGTGTTCATTCCACTCATCACATAGCTACATTAATTTTGAAGCAAAAGACCAAGTATGAATTCCATTAAGGAATCCAATCTCTTAAGCAAAACTCAAAATGTATCATCATTTTGTTTTAGAAGATGGAACTTACTTTTGCTTTGTGTTTTTTGTTTTGTTACTTGCCTAAAACCCTAAGTCTACACCCTAATCATAAGTTTTCATTTCTTTCTCTCCTCACTTTTTTATTTCTCTTAAGCTTTCAAACCTTATAATTACCAAGGGTTGCTGTTGTTGAATTGGTCACTTCTAGTGACATTGGAGGACAACCCATATACCCGTGGGTGTCCTATAAATCATCACTCTCCTCTTTTTTGGCCGTCTTTCATCACTCCATTTAGTGCTTTTGGTGGTTGGTTTTATTCATTTGCTCATTTTCTCACCTACCCTTTGCTAGACCATACTCCAAACACCCTTTCATAGATCTAAAATTTGGTCTATAAATGGTATATAGTTTTCATGTGGGGTTGCTCTCCTTTCATTATAAGTTTAAACAATCATATTGATGAATAGTTGCAGTGATCTTATCGTTGCTAAGAATTAATTAATTGGACCAAAGGTTCAGATATTTTTTTGAAAAAAAATGTAAATAATCATAAAATGGGACCCTTTACTCTTTTGTTTTTTTTACCACTGTAATGGTCATTATTGCCATTTAACGTTCAGTATCATTTTTATTTTTCCGTTTTTCTTTTTTAAATACATTTCATACTTTGATGGTTATGAGGTGGTCAGGTTTTAACCCAAGGTGGGTAGTTTAGTTGTTTGAGCAAGCAGGCTAAGGGCATACCAAGTCCTTTGGTCCTAGGTTCGACTCTCTCTAACTACTAATATCCGCGCAAGCTGGCCCAAGATACTTGTAAAGTAAAGAAAAAAAGAAGAAGAAGAGGTGGCCGGGTTTTGCTGTTTGTAGATAATAATTATCGTTATGGGATGAGAAACCATGAAATTTATCAATTAGTCAAAGAAAACTTTGTAATTAAGTAATAATTTTAAGTGAAAACATTAAATTATTTACTCAAAGAAAAGAATTGATTTCATGAAGATAATGTCACAAAAGCTGCCTCGTTATGAATTTGTTGACTAATTTCAGAGTGCAAAATTTCAAGATTTAGTTGTCGTCGTGAGTGGAACTTCTTTCGGCTTGTTTGATTTTGTTAGAGGTTTTGCATATTTAGCCAAAAAAAATGAAGATTATAAAAGCACAAACAAACATGTGTGCGTGCAGTCGTGTGAGGTGGGTGAGAAGATGATGATGTTGATGATGGTGTTGGTGGTGGTGGTGGAGGAAACAGTGGCATTTTGTGGGTGGCAGTTGCACCATCCATCTTTTTCTCTGCCTTTTTCATGGTGAAAGAAATGGAATATGGGAAATGGATGTTTTGTGTAACTTCCACATTTTTTTTTTGTCCTTTCTTTTTGCCTTGTTGTGCAAAAATAATGTATGATTCTATCCCTCTGTTTTGGTTTTTCGAAAGAAGTAATGAAAGGATATTTATTGCTTAAAATGTCATAAGAAAGAAGTCATTTTCCTCCTTTTTGTAGGAAGCCAAAACCAAGTCTATTTCCTCTTTTCTTTCCCTTTTTCTGGTCTTCTAAAAACCATGAAGAAATTAATGCAAAATGTACAAATAAGATCTGTTAATCAAATGATAAAACATGTAGGTGTCGTACCTCATGCCTTAGTTTCTCGTAAAGTCACCCATCTTTCATCCTACTTAATCCACGAACAATATAGAATTATTGTATATGAATTTCTTGTTCGATACCAAAACATAAAATAAAGTAGCTGTTTGACAATCCTGCTTACGAGCTTAAAATGAGTGACTAATTTTTAGTAGTGATTGGTAATTTTCTCTATCAATTTTTTCTTTTTTAATTTGTTCAACTTTGTACAAAAAATAAAGCATAATATAATTTTTTTCAATCCAACTAATTTGGTTTTACCAAATAACAATAAAATATTAGACCTAATCTAATCTAGTTTTCAAAGTTAAGGCCCTAAAATTGTTTGAAAAAATGGGTTAATAATATTTTTAGGAATTTTTTCTTTATTGGGTTAGAGCTTCCATGTCCCAACCCACTTATAAACATGTGCTTATGTTTCTCAATTCTTAACCCTTATTTGGGCGAAGCTCCAACTTCCATCACAAACTTATAATCCAACACATTTGTCCAGAGAAGGAGATAAAGAGAACCCAATTCCTTCTTCTACTTGTATCTATTTTTTATTTGTTCTGCCTGGCATCAAAGAAATTATGATGAAATATTTTCCATCATGACCACAGCCAGGTGAGTGTCAACAACTGAATAAGTTCAGTTAAATGGAGAAACAACAATGCTGGTCAACATGCTTCTCCTCATATTGCACAAATATTTGGAAAACAACTTTCAATCCAATTTTTAGAAATATTTTCAATCAAAAGACAACTAGACATAACCCAGAAAATTTTCAAATAGACAATTTTTCGACCTACTGCCCTACTTTCAACTTTCTAATTTTGTTGACAAATTTATTTTCACGTGTAACTGCCCTACTGCCGTATTTACTTGCGAGAACTATAGAAACTCATCAATTTTGACTATACTTGAATTACATGCAACTATATGCAATTAACGATGCTTTCCCAGATGAAATCTGAAAAAAAAAAAAAAAAAAAAAAAAATCACAATGGAATGCTCCCTAGTAAAGGCAAGAAGCCAGGACCAGAATGAAGCAGAAACCATGAAATTGACAAACTCACACTAATAGAAAAACTATCATATACATTGAGGTACATAATTGATTGAAATTATCAAAAGATCAAAATTAGCCATGAATATGCTTTGTATTTCATCTTCATATTCCTATAGGGCATTTAAATGGCTTTGACCTCCTCAAGCTCATCTTTTCAAGCTTCGTCAGAAGGCATACTGTATTGATCATATCCAAAGAGACAAATGAGGATGTAATGCTCACCCAAAAAAGAGAGGACATGAAAAACAATCGGAGTTATAAAAAAGAAGATGACCTCACCTTCAAGGGCAGTTAGGAAATATATCCCTACTTCCTCAGTCTGAGTGGTCGCGAAAACGGATAATTTTGTTGATAAAAGGCCTCTCACGGCGATAGCTGTTAATGAAGAGGAAATTACAAACATTAGTATACTTGCCGTGTCAAAGCTGACTGACTGCCATCAATATGATAGCAAAAAATATCATTTACACTCAAATAGCTAAAAACTACTACCAAAAATAATAAGAAAGCTTTGGAAATAACTGACGTACATGACGAAGGAAGATATGCAGAAGCAAGTCAACCCAACGGAGAAATGAATGAAAAATGTTGGCCAGAAGTTTTCCCGGTCCAGAAATATTTTCTCCGAAATAAGAGTGGTTACACCTGAAAACAACAGAATTTTCCAACCTGAAGGCAAGCAGCTGTGAAAAGAAAATGACGAAGAACCCTGTTGAGAGAAAAAGCACATTTGAGGTCAGTATCTAAAACATGCAAAATTTACACATCATGAAATGTGTGGAGATCAGGACAAACTACAGTTATCATAGTTGCAGAGACGTAGTAATTTTCACTGGTACCTGGAAATAATGCTTGATGAATACCGCAGAGTAAATAATCCTCAAAATCATATCTTAATGATCGTTAAGGAATGAGAGGTAATTAAAGTGGTCAAGCATACTGAGATAACCACTACCCCTCCCACATGTTTCTCTCACTTTGAATGGCAATGTGTGGTTCTAGGGGAAGTGGGGAACTAGGATGAACATAACAATGTTTCCATACTAACTATAAATGTCACTCAAAAGGCTTACAGAGATCCACCTCTAATCCAATGGGGATGACAATGAAGGCTGAAATGGTATTAAAGAAATCATTTTCTCCTAATAGTGCTACATCAGGTGTGTTGGACACATCCTAAACCTACACCCATGTCATCTTGCACCAAGCATGAGTATTTCACATATTCTGAAATATTCCTGCAACATAGGTCCTATAAAATTATCAACCCTTTCAACAAATGCATTTTTCTGTACTCTGCAACTTGTGATTTTGAAGCAAAACAATTTAATTGCATGATTTTCTCATTCATTGGCCTCAAAGAGTTCCAACGTCGACACCACCAAACAGTGGTTCCAAAACCAGGTATAATATTTGCATATCAGTGACAGCTGACTCTGATTACTCTTTCATCCCAGAGATAAATCCTCCGAAAAGTTAGAATTCTGTTTCATTTAAGCAAATAAGATGGTGTTTCATGTAGAGTTCAAACAATATAAAAAGGGCATAGGGACACTACCAAGGAAACATTAACAATATAATAATAACAAGAAGGATGATGATGACGATAGTGAAATGGTGAGGACAAATGTGTACAGCATAAAAAGGATACTTAAAGAATTTGCAACAATTAACCCAACTGCACCAACTGATCGTATGAGTAGGACATTCATTACTAGGTAAATTATTGAGAATACAAGTAATGAATCATTCGAGCGCTTGAGTTGGTTCTCTGTTGCCACTGCGTGTAAAAATGCTTCAGATGTCCCTGATGCAAAATCAAAGGATAAAAATTTCAAACTTCTAGTAACATTATCTGGAAGCATATCGGATCACATTTCCTTCTTAGTCTCCTAATGTTTGTTCATTGTAAAAAGTCAAGGCATGCAATTATGTTACTTTCCAGCACTACCCCTTTGCTGTATTAAAAGTTATAATTAACACACAACTGAAGTGTTGAAGCATTAAATGGATTAAAAGGGTATTGGAAAAATAAAATTAAACAAGTGAAATGCCAACGCGTTAATTGCATCTCCTTGGCATGCGTGTTTTGTGAAAGTACTCTAACATAGTGGGATGGAGTATAATTAAACACACTCGAGTTTATGGACAATAACAAAATGATCAATGAGGGATGTCAGCATGATAATTTGGTGGAATATTTGGTACATGTTGAACACCTAGAGGAAATTCTATGGCTCTGTTTTTCATACTAAATTTAAACGTAAAAATTCATAATCTAAAATGAAGCGGTTTAAGAAAATGAGAACAGTCAGTACAACTAATGGTAGGAGGTCAATTTTAGGTTTTCAAATTTTTACCATTACATGCAAGAGGGCTGTCATCCATGGTAATGGCCCCATTATGATGGCAGCAGATTTCTACCTCTGAATCCTATACAATACACAAAGGAGCGGTTTCATTTCATATGGTGTCCAAACATGGCCTTATATGTTGAGACTGGAGAGTGGGCCTACTTCACCAGCTAAAAGACCCCACATTCCTTGAACAAGTAAATGTGAAGTAGTATACAGTACATAGACCACGAGATTCCTGAGGACATCTCTAATTTCATAACCATAGAATAAAACAAGATAGATTGGACAGTTATGACCATTTTTCTGTCAATCTCTGGCCTATCAATGCAATTTAAAGTGTAGTACCAATATACCTTACATGCATAAAACTCGTACCACTAAGCTGGTCCAAGATAGTCATAATGGTCATTCACATCAAACCATTTTTCCCCCAAAATATAACCAAGTACAATAAAAAAGAATAAAATGAGAGAATCAAAAGAAAGGCAATCAACAAACAACGAGTACGGTTTCATATAAAAGTTTTTTGTTTTCTTTGATATGTAAATGAGATTCACACATGCAAGCAGTGATAATTAATAAAAGAGAATGACAAAAGATTACTAACCATTCATAGCCAAAACAATAACATAAAGACAATAGTATTGGAGGGCTGTAGATGCTTCTCCATCACTCCATTTCCGACCATACAACAATCTGATGAGAGAGTAAGAATAGCTCGGACCAAATGCCATAACTACAAGACCTACAAGAATTACAGTGGTAACTTGAATTAAGAAAAAAGATCCATCTGAAAGTATAACTAATGTGGCATTGAATAATTATTCACTCAGCAATGATTTTTTTATCAGGATTATTCACTCAATAATGATTATCGCATCCTCTCCTCCACAGCTCCACAATAATTAAATTGTATGCCATTTACAATCGTGTTTTATTTTTGGTTTTATTAAAGAATTGAAATCAATTTAGAAGAAAAAGAATGATACTCATAAATAAGCCACAATACTGATCAATCTGAAAGAATGGAGAAGATTCAACTAGCCCCCACGTCAAATCTCATGTAACTTTTCAAACATTCATTTATTTTCAGTTTCTAATGATTCCTGTATTGCAGCACCATTTGAGATACATGATACAACTGAGATTCTGAGATAGAAACCAAAATATAAAGTTGAAAAAATATATGCTTAAATAGTTCACTACAACAAGCACTATGTGAAAGAATATACCAATCAACAAAACGAGTTTCAGGGCCTCAGTAAGGCAACTTCCCAGCTTCCTGCTTCTATTTGTATATTGTCCTGCCAAGAAAAATGGAAAAATAGAGCCTGCATTACAACAAATCGCGGCAGATAAAAGTGTCCGCATAAAGTTTCCAACATATGAGGTCCCCTTTTTGTATAAAATTCTGATGAAGTTTATCTCTCATGCACATCACATATGCAATACCACTAGACACTAAAAAGAATACAAGGCATCTAGATTCCAGATTATCCTTACACAGCATTATAAACATTGGGAGTACTACACTAGACACTTCTCTTAAACTTAGGTAATCATTTGTCTAGTACACATTACATGTTTCCGTACAAGTTAAAAGTCAACAACTTTGGGCAATTTACTTATATTTACTCATTGAATGAAAACATATTGTAAATGAGAATTAAAAAAAAATACATTTCACGTGATCTTTTTAAACATGGTTTAGATGCTTCAAAAGCAGACCAATGGCAAAGGAACGTGATCTTAAAATCCAGGAACGCAGACACATTACAAATTTGTTCCAAAATTATATAATTGTGCTCCAGGAAAAGGCAGAACCCACTGTGGCTCCTATCCGTTGCCCAAGGTAACACGCTCACACCACATACTCAGGGTTGAAACTACCATGTAAGTTTTCAGCCCTTCATCGTCTACTGACAACAAAACATTCGCTAGTAAATAAAATAAGACAATTAAAAAATGAGACAGAGAAGAAAAAACACATGACAAGATGGAATATACAGGTTGTTGCATCCAAAAAAAAAGGAGGAAGGAAAGAAATAAACCTGATGCAGACTTTGCAAATGTAGCATATGAACTTTCTTCAAAAGGAAGAAACACCAACCTCACCACTAAGCTCCCTAAAATAAGATGGACATTCTATTCAAGCATGTTCAAAAAATGAAATGTAGGGAATTCCATATCAAAAATAACTGCATCATGTTTAATTAAAGTAGCACCACTGGTATTGTGAGCAGAAACTTAATAAATCTAAGGCACATGATATGTATACCAAATACTTACCTAATTTGTCTACAAGTCCATACACGGCTTGATTATATGGCGTATCCAACCATACAAGGACCAACTTTTCTCCTTCTTGAAGGATCAACTTCCGAAAGGATTGGAAAGTAAACAACATACACATGTTCGAGAGCTGCCTGTCATAATCCATCATATTTCCTATTCTGTAAAAGCATGTGTTATTTACTTGTATACTCCGATAACGGTGATAAAAATAAAAACACAAGCCATTATTAACATATGAGAAACAACAGATGGGTAATATTTGGGGTCAAAGAGTTATTGAAGAAAAGCTAAGAGAATCAGACATTTAACAACTAATGAAGGCTGCAACAAGGACAGGTTCAAACCAAACCAAATCAACCATTGTGCAGGCTCCTTTTAATATTTAGGGCTGTTTCTTGGTTAAAAATCTCAACCTAATCTCAATTCTGATAGGTCTTGAATTGAGGTGTCAGTTAATCTGACCAGACCTAAACCCAACCACTTAACATATATTCATATAAATGTATGATAGGTTGATAACATGGTTGTAACTTAATACAGCAGAACAAAGCAAGTGATCCCAATCCAAGTACCATTTTGGCACTTCTTTTCATGTCAAAAGAGGCTAGAAAGCTTCACATTGAAATATTAGTTCTTGACAATGACTCAACTAATGTGACTGTTTTGGTTTACAACTTACAAGTAATAGCACATGTCCTTGGAGAGAGAGCTACTTTATCAAGAGGATTGTGGACTTAATAAGGCCTCTACTTCACTCCATCTCTTGCAAAGCTAGAAAATGTAACATGACAAATTTTCCTACGAATTATAGGGAGTGGCAATAAGGGTAAGTGATCCCAAGGATCATATGAATTATAGTGAATCTTAGGCATTTAACATATTCTCTAGAACTGAAATGGCTAGGTCTCGTAAGGATATTTGTCTTTCTCAAAGTAAAAATAGCACAGACATGAGAAACATGTGCTAGGAAAAAAGAAACTATACCTGAAAGGGAAAAGATCAGAAATTTTAAATACACGAAAAAGAAGAAAATAGCCCCAGTAACCTAAGAACAAGCAAGCACCGTATGTAGTTTGTGACAATGCAAATACAATCCCTTTCTCCTGCAAGAAACAAGTTAATAATTGATAATTAGAAGCTGTGGCAAAGTCATGTAACTGATCAAAACTTAGCAAAACAAAATCTAATACCTTTATAATTAAAAAAAAAAAAAGTGTAACAGGGCCAGCATACAAAAGAAAATTGAAAAAAAAATTCTCCAAAATCAATGAGTATCCTTGCTGTCTCTAAATCTTATATAGTAATGTTAGATTTAAGCTCAAAGAAGGTATGTAAAAGCCCATAGTGATTTGTCGTAGACCTCAGATCATATACCTAACCTAATTTTACCAAAGCAAGTTTTTTTTTTCTTTGATAAGAACCAACACTTCAATTGATGAGGTAAAATGTAGGCATCATTCTCAAAAAAAATAAATAAAGAACCAAAAGAATAGGGGAAAAAAAGACAAGTACAATCACTAAAACAGGAAACTACCCCAAACCAAAGCAAAACTGACCCTCAAGGTGCGTAAAAATGCCCTCTAAAGAGTCTTCTCCCGTCTTTTAGCGAATATATATATATATGTGTGTGTGTGTGTGTGTGTGTGTGTGCTTCCTCATTCTTCATCCTCGAAATCTTGCAACGAGTATATGCATCTCCAAGGGCCCTACTTTTTATGTAACACCCACCCAATAATAATGGAATCCTCCTCTATCATCACATGAGAAAGACCCATAGAAGAAGCCTCTCTAAGACATGCAAGAAGAGCAAGAGTCTTTGCCTTTACGGCATCTCTGATTCCTGCTATTTTGGAAAAAGCAAGAAGCAAGTCTTCAAGATGGTCCTTGAAAAAGGCCCCATCTCAATTTTCCCCGGATTACCAAGAGTACAACCATCAAAAATTAATTTGACTCTTCCCTTAAGAGGTGGAGCCCATCGAAAAATATGGGGGTAATGGCACTTCAAGGAAAAGAACACACTGCTCTCCAGTCCTCCAATTAATGTAGGACCGGGGAACACCTTTTTAAGAGCAAGCATGGTTTCCTAATATTCAATTTGGAAAATAAACAAAAAGCGGAAAAGAATGGGGACCCACCATCTAATGGATCCATTCTAGTATATCAAGTTTGTAAAAAATGAGATTGATTGGATAAGTTCAAACCATCTGATTTGCATTTCTTCCCACAAGGTTTTTGCTTTTTCAAAGTATTGTACAGGTTCCCCAGTTTAGGAGGAAAGCATAGAACACACACCATAGGTTATGGTCGATAAAAAATGATTGCAATCCAACACAAAATTTACAAAAATAAATAAATAACAAATTCTAGAGGAATTGAGATCTGAACTAGCTTCCCACTCTGTTGTAAAACTAAGATAGCAGGCCATAACAATGTGATCATAAAAGTCATCATCATAGTCTACAAAGTTTTTACCATGTCAGTTTGTTTGACAATGAGGATGTATGTTGTTATACAACGCAAAAGCGTAGCTGCAGTTTCAACGATCAAGCGCAGTTCCAAGAGAAGAAAGTTCTGGGAAAGAATATACAAGGGTTCTGCAAAGAGCTCCAATATACATGCAAAACCTGCCATATGAAATGAACTGATCTCACGGGTCAAGATTTTTAAAAAAAGGAACAACGTAAAAATGAAAGAGAACATTCACTCAATGCCATTTATATCAGTCAGAATCTCCATGACCACACTCGTATAATGAATTTTGATGCATGCAATATCTGGCCTTTTTCTCAAATGCATGTTCTTTCCGCTCACCAATAATTATTTGAAAAAAAACACACAATCCTATATACTAGTTTCTGCAAGTAAAAATAAAAATAAAAATTGACTTCCCCATACACAATCTGTATGGCTGGCCTAAATATCTAGGGTTAATAATGCAGAAAACACATTAAGGAACAGCAATATTGAGGTGTATCATGGGAAAAGACTAACTACAAACCAGAAGATCTACCTTTAAGTGTGAACATCTAGAACGGTAACATAAAACATTGAACCAGAAAATCAAAGAAGATAGGATTTCACAAGCTCTCTTCAACATTTAGAATTCATACACCACACAACCCAAGGGAGTAATATAAATTCAGGAAACTGACAGAAGCAAGACAAAAAGTAATCAAAACTAAGGATTCAACGGTCAATGGATTCAGTACATGTTGGACAAATTGTGCAGTTTTGCTGCTGGTTATTCGCATTTTCCAAATTTCAAACCAAGAATATCTATCAAATCTATAAATTCTTTTTAATGCTTCTCTTGTCATCCCCTAAGCTCTGATTGAAAACTCCAACGTTTTCTTAGAATTCTATGAACTTCAGATGAATTAATTCTCCACATAAAGATACTGGAACCAAAGCTTATGCTATTCTAGAAAAACAGTTGAAATAGAAATGGCTGCATACCATAAACAGGATAGCTAGGAATATGGATTAGAAAATTCTTGAGCTTGCTGCTCGCTCACAAACTGCAACAAGACAGTATTTAAGAAGTTGGATGCAATAATAGCAAATTACCATTAATCAAGATAGCTTGCGCATATGGATTAGAATAACTCAGTGCTTGCCACCAGAAGACAAATATGCATGCTGCAAGAGTAATAACTATTCCAAGTGGGAGGGTCATCCAGGCTACTTTCAACAGTTTTCCTGCATTTTCTCCCATCAAAGCATTATCACTGCAACATAAGAGTAATTGTCTTTTGGTGATGCATAAAAAAATAAAGGAACAAATAAATTTACCGCCCTTAGAGTACTGTTCATAAAAGGTTCATTTTTCCTCAATTGGGGGCCATAAAAGAATAAGAAAAGTATGTGATTTTAGAGAGAGAGAGAGAGAGAGAGAGAGAGAGTGAACATATAAGATAGATACAACTTGAGAGTTTCACCTCCTCTGAATCAAACCTTATCTTGGGTAAGATGCACCGTATCCTAGAAGGACACCATACAATTATCCAAATCCATACAGGAAGAGATTATATACAATTTGGTAACGAATCTATAATTCAAAAATTCAACAAGCTGTCTCCCTTAAAATGAACCTACATTATGTCATAACTTCTCATTTATTTTCTTTGCCTTTAGCTCATAACAAATAAAAAATCAAACCAAAAATCAAAGAGCAGTCATATATCTCCTTGTACAATCAATCATATCATTTTAGTTTTGAACCTGAACAGAAATTAGAACTTCTCGACCCTATAAGCTACAGCAAAAGCTTGAAAAAGAGCAAATGCACCACCATCAAGCCCAAATAGAAACAAACCAATTGACCACTTAAAGGAAGCATGTTTAAGCAAAAAGGTATACCCCCACCAAGCAAATGAACAAATAGGAAAGGTCGTGCTACCATGCAACTAAGAAAAGCATATAATTGCAGTAGTACAAGAACGAGGAAGCACCATTTAATGTCTGCTCGCATGCATGCTCGTCGGAATCCCTCCCGACTAAGAAACAAGACACAAGTGACAAAAAGATGAAATTGTACTGCATAAATCTGCATTTGAGAGAAAAATTAAAAGTGAGAACTCAATTTGTAGCACAAAACCCTGTAAAAATAAATAAATTCAATACAAGAAAAGAAAAATAAAGTAAAGTAAAGTAAAATTTATAAGGAACCCAAACTTAATTGTCAACTTCATATATATATATATATATATATGAACTCCTTACTTTCCACTCCAACCCCCCCACCCCCCAAAAATAAAAAATAAAAAAAAATCATAGAGCGAAAGCAATGAAATGTGAGAACAATCCCCAACAGTGTACAACCAACTCATGACACAGAACCAAGATAACATGACACCCAGCATCACCATCAAGATTTTGAAACAACACAAGGCATTTTCTTTCTTCTTCTTTTTTCCACATCGTGTATCCAAGACACAATTGTCCTCAATCAACTGTCTAACCAAAATATGGGTGTGTGTGTGTGTGTGTGAATAGATAGATATACGTAAATAGGTGCAACAACCAGGAAGAAGCAAGAAAGTCGTCTAAGATGGTTTGATCATGTATACCAAAAACCAATTAATGCACCAGTAAGAAGGAGTGATTTGCATGAAGTTGAAGGCACCACGACTACAATAGGAAGGACAGATGGAATGCAAACTGAGGGAGTGAGAAATTACACGATTTCCAATGACAGACCAAGAATATTGTCCTAGAGAGGGCTGAATGGCCAGAAAGGACTTGTATTGTCAATCCCAAATAGTTGGAATGTTAGGCTGGAACATCTTCAAGCCCTTACAAGTTACAATGATGTTTAGTATCCTATATCAAATGTCACCTTTTAAAACATAAAAGTAATGGTCAAAATGTTGTGTAATTTTAAATCAATTGCTCTCTTTCTAACCTCCAAAATGTCACCATTCAACCTCACTGTACCTGTTTTCTAAAATAAACACCTCAACATTTTAATTGCTTAATATTACTAAAGATAAACAATATTTTGGAAATTACTAACTAAAAATAGACATATATACTCGCAAAAATTGCATCCCAACCACACCCTATGGCTATGTTGAGCAGATTTAAGTTATTGTAAAGGGGTTGGTAAATGAAGCATCAAACCAAATGGAAAAATCTGGAGATATCATATCCAATAATGTCGGCATACAAAACTGTCCTATTGGCTTTTCGAAAATTTGAACAAAAATCATCACATTGTTGTTCAAATGAATACCCAAGAATATTTTTTACTAGCTTTTCATGCGGATTAACTAAAATTACCAAAATATAATAGTACGTTAGTAACCAACAAAATTCACCATCGTTAAAATATCAAATACCAGGTAAATTAAAAATTGTTACCGCGTAATCCTCCTCGGTAAGGTGTCTTACGATCCATGAATTGAATATAAATGGTATTCCTCTTGATAAGAACTGCGTAGCTAAATTAAAAAAATAAAATAAAATAAAAATCAAAAGTTGCAGAATTTAAGAACCTATTTGGTTATTAAGAAAATGTAAGAGAAGAAAGAGAATCTGAATCCTAAAGTTTTTGAAGGCAAGAAAACTCCACATGACTGAGCCTAGCTTAACTGAGTTGACTCGAGTCTTTCATTAATTTATTTAGGAAAAAAAAAAAACAGTAGACAAAAGGATACGAAATTTATTTCGTTTTCTTTCATTTTCATCAGTTATCTCAGCTATCAAACTGATTGTAAAGAAAATTTCAAAACAAATAATAGATAACAAGAAAATATGAGCAGTAAGTAATAGAAACTAACCCATTAAGTACTTGAAAGTGCGAGAGAGATTCGTGGGGGGGTCAACATCTCCAGCCATTTGAGATCGAACGGGTGCCTTCGACATAACAAAAATCTCTTATATTCTGTGATCGGATAAAGATTAGAGAAACCCGAAAATCTACACAGGCATAGAGGATCCGTTATTCGACAAGCTACCTCACCTGAGGCAACGTTTTAAATAACCGGACACGGGCTATTCTGGTTCCGAACCAACTTATTCACGTCGAGGCTTACTCAAACCTGAACCAGTTCTAGTTTACTTGATTTCCAATCACTCACAATCGGTTAAGATCCCATTAAGTTGTCCAGTTCATGTTAAAATCAATTTAAGTAGAACTAATTTTTAGTTATAACCTGTTTGTCAAAAATTCAATGTATTTTGATTTTAAAATTATTGGTGTTTGGGAATATTGAAGTTTGATTCAGAACCAATTTCTGTGTCTAGTTTATGTCCAACCATACTATCCTCAAACTGTTTTTGGTTTGTAAGTTGTTTGTCTAAAACTGAGTTTCAGTCTGTTTTTGTTTTTTATGTCGTTTGGTTCACAATAACGAAGAACGAATAACATTTCAACAGAGGAAAAAAGAAAAAGAAAAAAAGAATGAATAACAAGGGTCAAAAGCAAGATGGAAGAAAATCTGAGAAAGTGGAGAATCCCATGAATGGATAACAAGAATCCACCTGGTATATTCTATGTATAAATCTATGAATTCGGATTAACAAAATCAAAGAAATCCCATATTTGCTTTCATATTTTGCCTTTTGATATGTCCCAAAAGTATCTGATTTGTCCCAAAGGAAAGCAAAATCAAAACTTGTCCTCTGATTCCAACAAAATCAAAACTTGTCCTCTGAAATTATTAACTCCACCAAAATCAAAAAGCTCTGCAAACAAATTTTTTCATTCCTAAAATTAAAGCCTAAAAAAATCCCTAAATACAAAATGATATGAAAATTAGAGAAAAGTGAAACAAATATGAAGAGAGAGAGAGATTCTCGTTAAGAAAACCCTAAATACTAGGCCAGCAAAGTTTACCTAAATACAAATCCAGATGTTGAGTGCAGCAAGTTTTCAATTGAGTGGAATTTCATCAACAACAGTAGGCAACAAGTCTTGATTATCTTCAAATCAATACCCTAATCTTCTAAATCCACATCAAATCCCTTGATAGAATCTCAATCAAATGAGAAGAAGAAAAAGAAAAAAAAGAGGATGAGGAAGGATTGTGATAGTGGTGCTCGAATGTTGCTACAGTGAGGAGAGAAAAATGGAGGAAGAGAAGAAAAAGAGTAGGACGACGATAGCGGCAGACGACGGTGACGATGGTGCTGCAGTGAGCAGAGATGAAGGATGGAGAGAATGTTGAGATGGAGAGATGGAGAACCTTTGCAATCTGGGCTTTGTCCAAAACCAAGGGGACTTGGATCTACATTATCTAGTTTTTGGGCCAGTTTTAGAACAATAAAAAATTAAATATGGAGGTTACGGGTTACCAAACACAGTTCAACAAACCGATCGTTAAATTGAATAATCTATATGTCTATGTCAGGTATGTCAAAAATCACAGTAATTTAATAGCCGATTTGCCATAAAACAAACCGTAAAAATCACTAAAGAGATTTATTTATCACAATTCAATAGTTTAGGAAGGTAAAGTATTGCAATCTATAATTGAGGGATAAGTGTCACAAGGTGATAGTTGAAGGAGTTTTCTGTATTTTCCCTCTTATTTTTAAGACATAAGTACCAACTTAATGCACCTAAAGTTAAGATAATTATAACAAATACAGTGCCACATAAATAGACATCTGATTATATATGAAAAATCGCGAGTTGCCATACAACCCATAATTTTTACAATAAAGAAAAACACTTTAAAAAGTACAAGCATATATTTATACGAAATCTAGTCAAACCCTAGCTAAAAAAAAAGTATAAATAAAAATGAATTCCCGTATTCATACTTTATGGCCCATTTAAATGTTACATAAAATCCTAATAATACTCTGAAACATTCTTAAATTGATCCTACCTATTATAGCATATTGGGACTCATATCTAACTATTAAAACCTAAACCACTATTAAAATTAGGAAAATAAAATTATAAATATTAAAATCCAAAAATTATAAAATTATAATAAAATTGCCATCTGTGTCACGACTCCAGCTTCCAATTTTGTTTTTGCAACAGCTTGAGTATCTCCAATGGTAAAAATTAGTTTTGGCTAGCAACATTGAAAATTGTTGAGTATTTTGCTAGAATTACTCCAATGATGCAAGTTTTTTTTTTTTTTTTTTTCCTTCTTTTATCTTTTTTCTCTTTCTACCCCTCTCTTCTTTACAACCAAGTATAAATTCTTGTGCATTTTAACTAAACTAGTTTTGAGATGGCCAATAGCTAAACAATTGAAGAAAACTTTTGAGGATCTTTAGCCAAAATTTGAAAATGAATGAACAAATAGCCATCCATAGAGATGCTCTTAAAAGCAAGAAAAATAATTATGCAATATTCAAAGTTTTTTATTTTAAATTAAACTATGGTCATTCTATTAAATGAAACATGATTTGGTACCCTGATTTTTCAAGTGAGTTATGGAGTATTATTTCTCAAGATATCATGGGTAGGAAAATTTTCCAAACTTCTAAATTTCCCCTTTACCAAAAATGAAATCCCTCTCTCTCTCTCTCTCTCTCTCTCTCTCTCTCTCTCTCATGTGATGTTATTGAATTTCTTGAAATGATCCTGTTTTAAGAAAAATTATCCAAAATTTCATAAATTTATAACTTTATACCACGAGATCCAATTTTATACTATGAGATCCTTGAAATTTTTAAAAGTCTCGTATTAGGGACTTATGATTAGACCCTTTGTTTTATTCCAAATAACGAATTAACAATTCAAAAAACAATTCAAAGGACAAGCATGAGAAACAAATGTAAGACTGGTTGCAAAGCCAGTGAACCCCCATATATAAGATATGGATTCCTAGGCAGTTATGGGAGCCGATTATCATCTCTCTAACATACATAAATTGAAGACCACTTTTTAAATATGAAATCCCAAAATTCATGAACTTACTAGTTTAGTGACATGTATTCTCAATTACATGAAAGTTTCAGATTTGATACTCATTTGTTAGTATTAGTCTTTAGAATTGTTTGACACAAACAAAAATATAACTGAATTCCCAAAGCCCTTCTTGTAGGTAACCGCTATGGGTAAATTCAAGGAGAGGAAGACACAAATTGTCATCAATGCAATGAATGGGAGTTTCAACAATGGTAAATGTAAATACACAGAGATTTCCAGGAAGACAATCCAGCAAACCTGAAAAATGTTTAATTTGATGAAACATTCCGAAGCAGTTTCACAAGGTACAAAACTCAATAGCCTAAACTCAACCAAATTAATATTATTCAACAAAGCTAATCCGCAACTTCTAGTTAATAACCCAAAAAACCTAACACAGGAAAGCTGTGTTACATCGACGATAATGAGAACACCAAATAAAGCTACCAAAATCAACGGTAGCGACGAAGGGAGAGAGTGTTGTTCCTCTTCCAAGTTGCTCTTCTTGAAGGCCGTGCCTTGTGGTTCAAGTGTCCCTTGCCCCGGAGACCCCTGTATTTCTTCCCGGCAGAGGTTAGTCCACGAAGCTCCCGGTGCTTGTGGACAGGATTGCAGATCCAGTTAATCCTTGGGTCATTACGAATTGCATTATGGGCAGCATCCACTAAAATTATCTCAAAGTATTTGTAAGTTGAATCCTGCAAGGATTACAGTACAGAGCATTATAGAATGAACCTTGAATAATAACTATGAAACAAAATTAAATGGCATGACTTGGATTAGAGCCTCTACTACAATGCATGGGTTCTTAATCTCTGTACATAGGCACACATGGCAGATGTTTACCAGTGCAGATTCATGAAATAAATAAAAGAAAGACTAGAAACATTTAGAATTATACGGTAAGATCAAAAGGTCTAAAACATTGGATCAACCCATAGTAAATCAGTTTTTACCAATATATATAATGGTGGAAAACATTAAATGTGTATAATAAATTTTATACAAACCTCGTTGATCCAATACGAGTTGAGAACCTTAAGACCACCCAATTTCCGACCAGCACGTTCCTCTGCAACTGATCGCTTGCTGCGTTGGAATTTCAGCTGAGTGACACCTTGGTTTGTGGGTTTACCATATACAATACCCTTAGGAACTGGCCTCTTCCGTCCACCTCGTCTTACTCGTACACGATAGATCACATAGCCCTGGAAATATTATACCAGTCACTAAATGTAAAGACACCGGCAGGGAAAACATTTATAGAACTGGAACGAAAGTGCAGATGCAAATATCCTCTCCCCTCACAAAAAATGAGAAAGCTTGTGAGCAAAAAAGAAAATGAAAACTTTAGACCATCTATACATATTACAGATGCAATGGTAAACATATCTCATTTACTTTGTCCATGTGTTGATATCTCATATGAGTGCAATCTCTTAGTTAGAAGTTACTGTGTAGGGAACTCCTCAATGACTAATTTCAACTTGATTAGAAGAGTGGAATTTTTTTTATATAAAGAGAGATAGATGCATGTATACAGTTTTTATATAACACATCTTTAAGCAAAAGGGCAAAGAAGATCACTCTCAGTATAAACAGAACATATCTACAACCAGAAAAGCAAATATCAGCCACAATGCAAAGTAAGCAGTCCTAACAGAACACATCGGCAAGTGCAAAATGAAGATCACTCTTAGTTTTAATATTCCACATCAAGTGGAACTGTGGAAGTAAAGATTAATCCAAAACAAGCAACAAATGATCTATACCTGCTTGGCCTTATAACCCAATCGGCGAGCCTTATCGGGCCGAGTAGGCCTTGTGACACGCACAATTGAAGGGTGCTGGCGGTATTCCCAGCACCTCACCCTCTGCAAGAACCTCATCACATCTGATTGCTTCTTCCTCCATAGCTCGGACACATAGTTGTAAGCCCCTATTATCACACCCCACCAAGTAAAAAGGTTCAAAAAATATTTTGGTCAAGAAGAAAAAGGGTTCAAAATCACAATCCAAATACATGTTTTTGTGTGTGCATTCATATATAGAATTTAATAAAAAACACACAGCTCAAAATGCAATTGGTATAAAACAGCATCCCATTGGAGTTATTCTACCTAACTCCCTAATTTCAAATTCTTTAAAAAAAAAAAAAAAAAAAACCGAAGACAAAAACAAAAAAAAAAAAAAAATTCACACACAACATAAATGCTGATAACCAGACTCGGAAAAGAAAATGCAAGAAAACCTAATCTGCCATTAGTAGATAAAAAGCTCCTAACCAAATCCCTAAGTTAAGAATCCCGCCCTCCGTTTGGTTTGCCGAGAAAACTGATGAAAACAAAAGAAAATAAGATATTGATTCCCATGTTTTCTGTCGTCCTGGTTCTGCACGATTCTCGGTTGACTAATTGTTTTTTTACCCTCTGTCGTCCTGGGTCTCCCATGAATTCTAAAATTTAATTTCTTTTTTTTCCCTTACTTTTCTCAGCAACCAAACACACACATATAAATAATAGGGCAAAGACCCATAAACCAAAACTAACACTTCTAACATTAATAAAAAGCTATAAAAAGAAAACATAAAAGAAATTTCACTTCATATCGATCAAAAACAGAGAAAATGAAGGGATATATGGTTGGTACATTCAAACATAAATATGCAGTAGGACGTGAGCTTGGAGGTGTTCAAGACTATGAAGTGAAAATGAATGAAACCTAGGGTTTCGTAAAGAAGACACATGTAAATACAGAGAATGCATACCCATTGTTTAGATGAGGTTGTGCTCCCTCCCCGTCCCGCCCTCTCCCCCTCTCTCTCTCTCTCAGAGGTTTCGGCTAAGGAGATGCGGGCGTGTATGGTGGGCTGTATATTGGGGTTTAAGAGGGTTTCGTATGATTGGTCAAAAGACCAAAATGCCCTAGTTTAAGTTGAATTGTTCAATCAGGCCCAAACTTGAAAATTCTGGTCTTCTGTTGGCCATTTTAACACCAATAGTGAAAGGCCTTGGCAGTTTTTGGAGCAAAATCAGTCTTCAAATGTTTTGGCCCATTGTAGCCAAGCTTAGCCTAGTGCAACTCTTCTGCGATTTATGGCAGCCAAGACCATCTCTAACAATGACTTAAGACCAATTTCCCTTGTTAAATACTATTTTGCTCTTTCATTGGCTACATAAAATACAACCACACAAGTCATTTTGTCCATGCCATGCCTAATAGTGTCTTCACCAAATGGTAAATATTCACTATTTAAAAAAAGAGGAATTTGGCTAAAAGTCCCCATTTAAAAGATTTTCATGCCAAAAGTCCTTTCAACAGAGTTTTCTTTCCAAAAGTCATTTTGGCATAAATTGGATAAAAATACTCATTCTTTCTAACAACCTTCAACACCATCTACACCCCCAACCCCCGGGTTCACTACGTCACGCCCCGTAGTGACCTGCGTTAGTTTCCTACGCCGGAAACGCAGGTCACTACGCCAACGCAGGTTACTAAGCCGGACTTTATTTTTCCTACATTTTCCCAGCAACCAAACAAAAAAAAAATAAATTTTACAAAAGAAAATTAATAGAAAGAACTTTGTTTTTCCTACATTTTTTCAGCAACAGAAAAAAAAAAAAAAATTGACAATTCACTCGTGGACTATTGCTATAATTTATCTATGATGGATTTTAATTTTTTGTTTCCTATTCTTAGGGCATTAGAAAAAGAAGAAGCTAGGGGAAGAAAATATTCCGATGAACCTCACAACTACCATAAATCAGTAAGATCAGGTTTAATCCAAATCACTGGGTTCTTCTTTATCTATTAACTTAGATCTGACATTGCTAGGGGCTTTTAGTTTGTATGCAGTGGAGGAGTCAAAAGAAGATGCTGTATCCGAAGCAACCTCAGTAATCTAGGGTTTTTGTAGCTCAGAAAATCAGTGATCTGTTTTGGTTGTATGTTCGTCTGATTTATACCCAGGCCTGAAGCTCGAGATCTGAACTATGACGTCAGAGAACGAGCAGAAGACTTGGATCGAAGAGCAACCTGTCCCGACCGCTTTCTATTTGCAGAAATTCAAGCTTTACGAAACTCACTCGGTATATATTTACGACCAATTTTGACCATGTATGTTGGTTCTGGTTGATTTTTGTTAGTTTGATCTCTTCTGACATCATTCACTTGATACTAGAAGTGTTATCTTGTTTTCAATTTCATCTGCTTCTGTTGCTTCTGGTGGAATTGTAGTGTTGTTTTCTTGTGATTTGCTCAGTTTCATGTTTTCCTCTCTCACTCCACTTCTCCCTCTTCCGATCTTTGTTGCAGTGGTGCTTGAGAGGAGGTCGTTCTGCAGAAAGAAGAAAAGATCAGAAGGTCACTAGGTCTAAGGGCATTTTAGTCCGCAAAATAAATAATTTTTTAAAAAAAGGACCTTAGGCAGTAAAACACTTCAAATTAGGACTTTTCAAAATAAAAATAATATGAGGGGACTTTATCAAATAAGAAAGTATAAAAAATGATTTTACACCAATTATCTGTTAAAAAAAATATATCTTAAATTCAAGTATATAAAAGCATAGCAACACTTATTTATTAATTACAATACTTAAGACAGACGCAGTCTTATATATATTGTTTGGTAAAAAAAAGTCAATCATGCCACGAAAATACAAAGGAAACCACAAACGCACAAACGAATGTGGCCGTTGGATTTTTCTTTTAAAATAAATGTAGACATGTTAGGTATGTGGGAGTAATCATTTCATAAATACATGACACTGGTTGTGTGATAGACACATAAAATGTTATGTGTTAATTAAGAAATCATACATCATTATATCATTCATTGCAGATTCTTTCTGTGCAATTATACAGGAGCTAAAACTAGCTAGCAAGACAAACTTTTCTCTCTTTTTCAAGGTCTCATGCTAATAAAGAAGGGAGAGAAGATAATGTAGAAACTAGGGATGTCAACGGGACGGGTTTATCCGGGTACCCGCCCCTATTGGGAAGGGTTTGGGGTCATCCTAATAGGGTTAGGGGCGGGTTTGGGATTTTTTTTGAAAACCCTATAGGGTTTGGGACGGGTTTGGGATGAGGGCTTAAAAGCCCGCCCCGCCCCGATTATATATGTTTATGTAGTTTTATTATATTTATTTTATAGGTATTATACAATTAAGTTTCTCCTTAATAAAATGAACTTTCAATCATGCCTCTTAAAGGGTTTAATTTATTTTACTCTTAGAAGTAACAATTATCTTTAATGTTCATCGATGTATTTTGTAATTTATTTAGGTATTGCGAAAATTAAGAAAAGTAGAAAGAAAATAGTAAATGGGACGGGACGGTAATGGGATGAGGTCTTTTAATTGGGACGGGAATGGGATGTCGTTTTCTTAAATGGGACGGAGTTGGGAAAGGGGTGACCCGTCCCAAACCCGCCCCGTTGACGTCCCTAGTAGAAACGTATACAATAACTAAGGTTGCGTTTGGATAAGCTACGACTTCCAGTTTTTTGCTTAAAAAAAGTAGAAAAATTGAAGTTTTGGTAGCAAAGTTCGTTTGGCAAACAATTTTTACTTCCTACTACATGGAATCAATTCTTGTGATTCATGAATTTGAGGAAGCAAAAAAAACTTGCTTCCACAACTTTTTCAAGCAGAAAGTAGCTTTAGCACACTCATCGAGTCCACGCTGTTGCAAAAAAACTCAAATTGAAGTAAAGATGGCTACTGGTCCCGTTTCTTGCACGGGCCCAAACGTTCTCTACTGCCCTCACCGCCCCCTTCCTTCTTCGTCACCCGGTACGTTGAAATCGGAGATGAAGAGCACGAGCGGTTTGCCGGTGAAGATTCAATTGGACACAAGGGTGAAAGTGAAGATGGGAGGGCTGAAGACCAGTAAAGTTCCGGTTATATATATATATATACACGTACCTCCTTATTTTGTTCCGATGATCTCGCCACCGATGTATCAATGGAATTAGAATGAAAGATAATTATTATAATTTTAATGAATATTAGCTAGTAAAAGAAATTCAGATAAAAAGGAAGAAGACGACGAAGCTAAGTTGTGGCTCTAATTTCGCCGCTGAGGAAAAAGATCGGAGGCCACCACTGAGAGTACCCCTTGTTTATGATCTTTCCATAGCACCTCCTGTTTTATGATCAGAGGCCGCCACCGAGAATTCGCTGCTTTTGTTCTGTGAGATTTGTTTGTTTGTTTATAAGTATTGATTTATGAGAATTTATTGAATGCACATTAGTTGTTGATAAAATGCTAGAATGAGGTTAAAAAAACATTAAAAAGAAAAAATGTGTGTGCCCATTAAATTTTAAAACAGGTAGCAATTGAGACTTCCAAACGTACTTCTTACTTCCAAAAAATTAATAGTTGAAGCAAAAAGTTGCTTCTACTTCCAAAATTAAAAAAACAAAAAAATGGTAGCTTATCGAGACGGCACCTAAGCACTTACTATTTTATTTTGTTTATTTTTACAATTTATTTTTTTTTAATGTTGAGACGTGCAATCAACTATTTTGAAGGAGCACACAAGCAATCAAATCTCCATGGCTACATCACTTCCTAGCTTTGATATGCCTTTCACATGTTATTTTGCAGAGATGAAGCAAGATTAGAAAGAAGACAAAGCAGGAATTAAGGCGAAACAAACAAAGTAAAAGCCTATTTAGCTTTGCTTGGCCGCAATGGAACGTACTTCATAAAGAAGAGAGAAAAGATGATGCCACATCTTCCATTTTTCTACGTATGTCACTTCATCTTGTACCTTTTATTGTCTTTTTCTGCAATTATGCCCATAGTTTAGTGCAAATTTATTTTTTTACTACATACTTCTTTATATGTTTAATTTGTTTCTATATTTTCCAGGTTCTTTACACTTGTATCCTTATCCACTGCATTATTTTGGCCTTGTCACCAAAAACTGTGACCAGTCAAAATTTGGCTATAATCATTTTCTTGTCGAGGAGAATGATAAAGATGGGTCATTTTAATATATATATTTTTTTATCGACTTAGCTAGAGCATTGGTGGAGCTTTGATTTTGGTGAATCCTAGGGAAATCAAAACATTAAAATTCTTGTAATTTCGCCATTTGAACAAGTTTATAATACGGCCAAAAAAATTAATAAAAAAAAGCCCTATAGTGACATGTTTAAAATAAAGAATTTTGTGTTTGAACTCCATTATCTATTCCAACAATGGTCAAAGACTAACTAGTACTTGGTGCAGGGGTTATGGTTGGGGTTAATGCTCTTGGGTTCGAGTTTCTGTCCTAGTGTTGTTATATATAGTTTGATTTGTATTGTATTAACTGATGTTTTTATTGATTAGTATTAAAAACATTCTTTATCCATAGAAAAACACTTAAAATTTGAAAAATGGATAGTTGAAATTATCCTTATCCATTGATTGGCTCGATGACATATATCTCCAGTTTCAGTAAAGAGGTATTTAGGTCTAAGTTTTTATCCTTAGAAAAAAAATAAAGACAAATTTTGAGGCAATGTGAACCAGTAAAAATTAAGATAATGTATAGCATACAATTCTATTTCAAGATACAAATAACAGGCTTTGGAAAATATGTGTTAAAATAATACAACAATGAGTAAAAGGAACATTAAGGAGCTAAACTCGAGAAACATGAGGGTCACTCGAATATCGTTAATTGGTTTATTACTTGTCATTTTGTCAACATGTCATTCTCTCACTACTATATACCATACTTGATCATTACACTTAAATGCAATTTATTGGTATAGATGGAAAGTAACACGTTTCTTCACTAATTTAATACCAAAATAAACAGAGTAGGTATAAGATAATCCTTCCCTATCACTTAAGCGTGGCATTTCAGAATAGCCAAACAGACCCTTTGGAGATGAGTACAAATTTTACCAAAACACAGAGGCTTTAGTGAAATTTCAAGAAAGTAATAGAATATTTTAGAGTAGAACTTGTTCCATTCTATCCATTTTCCTTCCTCGAAACCATCAACATAATCTATACGAGATTTCATCCTAGGGGGAGAGAGAAAAACAGATAGAATCAGCAAAATCTGTGTAAGATTTTATATATATATATAGAGAGAGAGAGAGAGATAGAAAGAGGGGGAGAGAGAGGGAGATGAGAAGGTCATTTGGAGGCAACCAAGGAATGGGAGGTGGAGGTGGTGGGGGAGGAGGGATGTTAAGGACAGTTGCAAGGGCAGTTACAAGGGCAGGTGTGGGTGGTGTACAGGAAACCTTCTCTAATTCCTCTGCCACCACTACTTCTACTGGTACTACTGCTGCTACTAGACCCACAACTCCCCACAAACTCAACTCCTCCAATATCCTCTCTCTCTCTTCTACTACTTCACCAACATCACCTTTTTCTTCAAATAACCTTCCAATCTCAGCTACTTCAACTGCACCCACTTGGCCTTCTTTCTCCTCTCCTTCATCTCTCTGTGATGAGTTTGAATGGGTGTCTGTGGATGGAAGTGAAGATGAAAGAGGACATGGGTTTTTTGATGACTTTGTTCTTGGCCCTGTTCCTTCCATGGATGAAGTTCAAAGTGCTGTCTCTGCCATGAAACAGTAAGTGCTTAGTTTGCTTTACTTTTATTTTACAATAATCGCTGTTTTTGTTCATGGGTTCTTGTGTAATTTGAATTCTCTAGTGATTCGTGGATTTTATTTTTGATATAGCTTTGTGGGAAATTAGGAGGAGGGAATTTTTTTTCCTTTTTGTATTACCTTTATTATACGAGTAAAATTATTGGTGATTAATGTTTAAGAGAAACCATTAGTTATCGACAATGGTATTGAATGATTTGTGAGACGCTGGCTCTTTTTATTTATCTTGCTTGTTTTATTTTAGAAGGGTATAGAACAGAGTAACCTTAAAAAACTGAAATAAAATTAATGATGAAAAAGCTAAAAAGGATAAAGTTAAAGAGTTGGATAGTTGTTGCTTTTGTGGTCAATTAGTTGCTACAATTAAGACGATGAGACGACAATGATGATGAGGATTGAACACGACTCCTGCCCTAGCTTACCCTCAACAAGTAAAATTCCTCAAATAAAAATCTTTATTTTTTAAGGTCAATTGTCTCATGTTTAATCTCACAATCTTTATTTTTTAATGATGATGATAGGGGTGGTGACATCGATGTTATTAATGAAATATGAGGTTAAATGTTTAAAAGAATATCTTTATATTCCCCATCAACACAAAATCCTGCAACCGCAAGGCTGCAACTGAAGGGAGAAAACTGAATTAGCTTAGATTTGATTTCTAGTTGCTTTTTATGCTGGTATTATGTGCTAGTATTTAAAGGTCAATCATTTGTGCTTTTTGCAGATATAATAACCAGGCCCAAAAGAAAAGTGAGAACAGAGAAAAAGAAGGAAATTGAAACCAAAAAAAAAAAAAAAAAAAAAAAGTGTTTATTTGGTTTGTGATGCCAATGATTATATCCATTGATTGTAATGATTAGATGATTTCCTCTATGCATATTGACTAGAAAATCGTAAGGAGGTCAATAATCCAGCTGGTCTTCCTAATTCTAGTCCTAGTCCTGGTTATTGACCAAATAAATAAGGATAATGTTTAAAAATTTATAAGGAGGTCAATAAGCATGCAAGTTAGAGCTTCCTGGACCTAGTCATAGTCGTAGTTGTAGACCAACTAAAAGCCCTAATTCTTTCTTTTTTGGGGTAAAAAAAAACCCTAATTCAAGTCTTATTCGAGGTATAGAAGATATAAACAAAATAAAAAGCTCAATTTTCACATCGATTCCACTGAACCCCAACCTTTGAAGGTGGGTGGAGTACTTTACACCTGTGTTGTGTCTTTGTTAGTTTTTACACAGCACAGTAAAATCTTAATATTTTTTTTTTGAAGGTATATCTGGAGTATAAATTACTAATAAAAGCCATGTTCTGATCGATAAGATGCTGCTTCCTTCTCCATTTCTTGTCATAGATTTGGTAGCTGAGTACAAAGACTTTATTGCCGTTTGTATCTAAAATTTGTTATGGTAGGTTTCATATTTAAATCAATGGACTCTTCTCTCCCTTAATTTAGTTTCTTTGTCTAGACTGTCAGTTATTTATTAGATGGAAAAATTGAGTATCTTAGGAACTCAAATTTGTTTCAATCTTGTTTGTGGTTTGCATCACAGTAAAACATTAAATCCTGCAAACTTTATGTCAAATCTGTAGAGTGAAAGAAAAGAGAAGGAGTGTTGTTCCTCACCTCATATGGGAGGTTAATGCAATTAGGGTGGCCTTCAGCTCTTTTTACACTTCATTTGGGGGCCAAAGCTGAGAGGAGTTGATAAAATCAGTTAGAACGTGAGATATGTTTCGAGCTGCTTCCTTCTAGAAAGTTTTGCCATGAGATGGCATAGTTACTGACTCACTATTGACTTGATAACCTAGGAGTGGTCTAACATGCTGAGGAGCAAGTTGGCTCACTCTTTTTTCAACTAAAATGCCAATGCGCACATGTTTTCTCAGCTCCATCCAATTTACTAAAACTTACATTTTTGGCTAACTTTCCTAAGTCTTCTTGGTACTCAGTAAAATCTTATAAATGCTATGAAATATATGATTATAAGACAACATACATTTTATGATTTAAAATATGAATTTCCGTTGGCAGATTTTTATGCAACTTATTGCTTTGTCACTTTGAAGCTAATCTTTAGTTATGTCATTGTCTTCTCACATTTTTGCAAGAATTGTTTTGCCTTGATTCCATCAGACCATGAGCATACTAACAATGTTTGCTGTCTGGAAATGGTTATTTACTTGTAGGGTTTTTGATCCAGCATCCTACTCCCAGTTCACTAGGGATAGATATGCTGCTATTTCAGACAAGGATGTAGCACACCATATTACAACTCCTGGTTTGAAGCATGGAGTTTCTTCAATCGGGTCAGAATTAGATTGGATTGAGCCTTCGCTGCAACTATGTAATTCAAGAATGTTGCAACCTTGTGGATCTGATAGAGTTTTTGATGCTTTCCATTTATTGCGAACTGAGCCAGCTGTTCAGGTTCCATCTATGACCCTTTTTTCATTGGGATTTTAAGTTTGGATTTCAGCATCAATATTGGTCTTGGATGATTTCAAGCTGAAATCACCACAAAATACAGAATTTTTATGATACCGGAATGAAATTTCAAAATGGCTTTTAATTGAAAAGAAATAGTGGGTTTTAAATTTTTTTATTTTATTTTATAAAACTATCCTTTTGCATTTTGCATAGAATTTGAATCCACAAGTTGGTAATGTAATATGAAGATATATATCTATCATTATGAAATGAAATAAAAAGATATCATTCATTATTTTAAAGAATTAGATTTATTTTTTAAATGAAATTGAAACAGTGGGTAAGAAATTCTCTCTTCTTTACATACGTGGTAAGATTAAATTCACTATAATCCAGTATGAACTCTATGAACTTACATAAGGTAGGGGTTTTTCCTATGGAGTAATATTTATTTCATAAAGATTTTTTTGTGTGTAGAAAATGGTCATTTCATTATCTTCTGATAAAGCTGTGTGGGATGCTGTTTTGAACAATGAGGTGGTTCGGGAGCTCAGAGAGTCATTCAATACAGGTTTGTATGAGTTCCAATAAGTATCATTGATAAAACATTTCTGATCAAAGCATTCTGATCCTTACGAGGAATAGTGACACCTGTCATAGTATGGTTTTCATGGTTGAACTCATTTGTACTTTTACTCCTCTTGTGTTAAGTAATTTCTCGCAAATAGAACAAAATTTGTAATATAAAGATAAGAGAAACTCTCAGGCTCTGTTTGTTGCTAAGAAAATCATTTTTGAGGTTAAATTTTCACTTTCAGAGGAGTTAACTTACTTTGTTTGTGAATATGTCTGATTGTTAATCATATAGAGATATTATTCTAGTCTGCTTAAATGAATTTCCCATTTTCTTTCAACTTTTTCTTTCCTTAAATTTTAATCGTAATGTTGAAATTCATAATAAACCAATGCAATTAGCTTGCCACAATCATAAAGGAAAAATTTCTGTCATATTGTCCTGGTGGAACACTAACAAAGCTCAAGTAAGGGGAGTTTTGTTTGGGGGTTTGAGGGTGGGAAAACACAACTGAGAAACTACTATATGATCTTTTTTACACTACATAATATTATAGGATGGCATAAAAACAAAAATGAAAAGGTTTTTAGAAAGCTGCATTTGGTAGGAAGCCCTTGGCAACCTTGAAGTAGATTGGCACAATTATAGCAAAGACTGTCCAATCCAAAGTTTTAGTGGCTTGGGGTGCAAGCACCTTTACAACTTGAAAAAAATCACAAACCATTAGCTCAACTCATTTGTGCACATTTGTATACTCCCAATTGAACCATAAAATCATAGAAGTTTGGCTGTGGCAGCCTAGGCTGTGGAGGAGGGAGTGCACATGAATGATAAAAAATTTATACTTACTATTACGATATGAAATAGTTATTTTGAGCTAAGAAACTGATCAGATCTTGCATACATACAGGTTTTAGGTTAGTTCTTGGACCTGGATCATATACTTAAGATTCACTTTTGAACTGTGAACCTGAATTTGCTCATGAAATTTGGAATGTGAATCCAAATACAACTGGACCTGCTCTGTTATGCTGACACATTATGCAACTATTGTTAATGTTGGGCATCAATATGAAACATTATGTTTGGGGTTCCCCACCCACACACACACCCATCTTGCTGGGCATTTTGGAGCCTTGAATGTTACTTATGCTCTTTCTACTATGGTTGTCATTGTTAATGTTGGGGTTGGGGCCTATTGGTACAGGGCTTTAAGGTTCAGGTCTTTTATCATCATATTAGGTCACAGGAGGCATGGATGGTCACGCTTGTCATTTCACCAAAATAGAATATTAGAAGCTAAACTTTAATTTAACAAAATTCTGTTGTGCGTGTGTGTGTGTGGGGGGGCTTCCCTGTACCTTGCTGTTCTGCTCAGTTTGTGACTGAAACTAAAGCTATGTACTGGAGGGGAAATGAAACCTAAGTACATTTTATGAATTGCATTTGGTTTTTACTAATTTATCAACCCATGAAATTTTCTTGATATATGCAGCTGAAAACAATAGTCTTGCAAGCTCAGATGAGGGATCCGATGGCTCCACTGCAGCAACAAACATGCTAAAGTTGATTTTTGACAGCACTAAGGCAAAAGCCGTGGAATTGATAGAGAAGATTACGAAGCTTGTGAATCAGTTGTTTCATACACCCGACAGTGACGAAACAACAGTAGCCACTGATCCCTTTGAGGAAAAACTGAGAACTTCATTCCTGCTCGCTGTTGTGGTCCTGTTGATTGTGGCTGTAACTCGAGCCCACGGGGCTTGATCATCATTTGACGACATGACAGCTTGTATTTACCATTGGGCTGCTTGTAGGGGTGGTAGTTTCCAATTGGGATTTATTATCAAGTCTGTTAAGCTTGACTTGTGTTTGTCACAGTATTAAAAAGTAAAAACGGTGCACTTTGAGCTGACAGGTTATATGTACAGTATGGTGTTGTATGAATGTTGGCTGTGTTTGTTAAGCAAGTAAATCTTAAGACTTTTCTTCTTATTCAGTCAAGCCTTTAAGCAGGATGTTTGGATGGCACCTCTGTTTCTGGTCCCAAATTCAGATAATTTGTTAGGCTACATGGAGATCAGTTATCCAATGATGACCCAGGTTCCCTGCACTAGTGGGGGAAAATTCTAGCCTCAAAGTGCTAGGGGCTGTTTGGGAAAATTCTAGTTTGTTTTTTGGTGAGGGCCAAATCAGATTTTCCTAGTTCTAATTTGGGCCGAAAATCCGGTTATTTGCATTCTTACTAAGAGAGTACTCACTTCTGGTGTCTTATCATTACAGCCTATTCCTGGATTACTGTTTGGGAATTTAGAAAACTGGATCAGGCTGAGTTCACTCCCTTAATGCTACATAGTGTTTGAATAAACCAATATTTTGCTGCTAGTTTTAAAAAACCTGTATTTATACCTCGATTTCTTCATTAGGCTAAGCTGATTTTTAAGTAAAAGGAGACTTACCAAACGGTGGTGAAATAAAAACCCGTCTAATTCTCTAATTCATCTTTTACCCGACTAGGTCTAAATGCTTCCCAACCAAAGTGGGAAGCATTAATATTGTACGAAGAAGCCGCTCTTCAGACTTGAACTTGTACATTTGATTCCATATTGAGCAATCTTGTCAATAGTACAAGAAACACTTGGGAATTTTGGCCACATGATCGTCTTCATCTGCTTTACTTGGCAGAATGGTCAATTGTGCAGCCGTCTACCTTCCTTTCTTTGTTATTTTCATCAATATGGAAGACCAATTCAACAGCCCTTACAATAGTTTCAGTCACCCAAACCAGTCGCCATTTTCTGTCTGCAATTCAACAGTCCTTTCGTCCAGTTAAACTTGGATGGGAGATTTGCGAGGAAATACAGGGAAGGTAGGTGACATACGTGGGATTTTCAAGTATCACTGGGCTTTTATAGCCACTTTCGCACACCACTTGGACATGCAAAACTTTCTCCATACCTAACTTGCAAATAAAACACAGCGACAATGACCCAAAAGGGAAATGCCAGTTTCATTGTCACTTTTTATCATTCTCCCATTAGCCCTACCCTTTGACGTAGTGGATGATGGGAGATGGTGAAATGGCAGTGAGATTAGCAGCACTCATCCCAAAATCGTCTCATAATGGTGATTTTGAGAATTGAGAACCTATCCTACCTAAGGTTCAAACCATGTTATAATAGTCTTGCCATGCCCATGGCTCCGTTTGGATCTTAAAAACGAGGGCAAGATTCCTTTCTAAAGCATTTTCGGACTTTCCTGTCTCTTTTTCTTCAAGTTTTACGAATCCAAGCAAAGGCTAAAGACATTGTTTGTGAAAAAAAAAAAAAACTGATCCTGAACACCTAAATTTGCCAATTTCAACTACATTAAACACTTACGACTATCAAGCCCATCAAGCCCTGTTTTCCTATTTTTCCAACTGTAGTAAGCCGCGAAAAAGGAAAAAAAAGGACAAATGTCAAAACAACAACGAAAGCAAAAGAGATCATACAAAGGTCAAGACCAAAGATGATACAACCATAATATAAGCTAGAATGAAGAAAATGGCTATTTGAATAAAGAACTTGGGATTTTCCCTCACACTTGGTGCTGTAACTGCTCTGCAAAAGCCAAAATTGTTGACAACTTCAGAACATAACCTAAAAAAGGGATAAGAAGCCAAAAGAGGAAAGAGTAAAAAGTTTCTTGTGCATTCAAAAAGTGATAATTCAGAAGGTATAAAAGTAAAGGAACTCTGCCTTGCAATGCGTTGAGAAAGTCGGCTGAATGGCAAACTCTGAAGAAAGACAATCCCTGGTCCTGTAAGGGTGGCTGTTATTTGATTGTCACTCTACAAAGATTGCAGTCACTAAAGAAGTTAATCCACAAGGTTTCTCAAAACCCCAAAACAGAACATTAAAATTATTATTGAGGTTGGAAAATGTGATAGTTAGAAGCAACACTGTCAAGATTCATCAATTATCGAAAGCTGGCTCCAAGAAGGAGATCATGATAAACAGTAACTAACCCCTAAGACCACACGTCGCACTGCACCATTGTATTTGACTTGAAAATGGATTGTAGAGGTAATGGCAACAATACAAGATGCTTCAACTACCAGTGTCTCTCCCACCTCAAGATTTTTCTGTACAACTACCACAAAGTTAAACCCAAAAGCTCAACATTAGTTCCAAAACGAACTTAGAGAAATTCACATCAAACGTTGGGATATGCAACTTATCAAAAAAGTATACCAAAGTCAACATCATAATATGCAAGTGCTGCCACAAGAGATATTAGTTCTTTTAGATACAAGTAGAGCATGCTTTGCAACAACTATGTACCAATCATATGTGTCTCTATTGGCAACAAATATTGCCATTTGCTCATTTGTCAAGGTTGGGATAACTTGTCAGAGGCAATATATTTAACTTGATTTGGGTATTGGATTATACAAATCAGTCCATGCCAATACCAATTGTGTTGGCCGATACAAATTGGTATAAATGGATAACTCAGACTGTGAATGATACGGCTAAGAAAAGGAAGTTTAGAAAAGGGTGACAGCTTTGCAATCAAAATTTAAGCATTATGCAGGTATGGTTCTTGTGAGGACAGCTGTCACCTCTCCTGACATCAACCAAATACGGCCTTGGTCGGTGTACAAGCAATCATATGACAGCAGAGTGTTAAGTTTTTATCCAGAATTGTGCTTCCCCCTAGGCATGCTTCTAGCCCAAATGAAACCTTCTAAGCAGGAAGGCCCAGTCCACTGAAATAAACTTTACAGAAGTACCAAAAAAAGATAGACTGAGGAAAGGAATGCATACCGGATCCACAAGCTACTATGAATGCAACCCCCTGACCTACCAACTTCTGCCTTAGAATTCCCTACAACAGCAAACTTGACCATCACACAAATTGAAACAGCTAAATTGAAATGGCTTTCATCACATTGCTGTTAAAGTAGGGGTAGCTATGAAGGAACCTAGGTGCCTTCCTGGGAAACCAGGAATCTAATCAATGGCTAGGCAGCAGTACCTAGGCACTCAGATACAATTTTGTTCTAGGCAATCACCTGGGCCTGCCACGACAAGTCATAGCTCAATGCTTTAACAACCATGATTAGTCAACCAGAGAACTAAGAGAAATGAACCAAACGAGTAGGAATATAAAGTTGGATCTATTGCTCAAAAAGTGGACCATACGTCCTTCATCAATCAAAGAGAAATAAAATGCAGCAGGAATTACCTCTGCACCAGCTATAACATTACGGGCCCTCCGATCAACAGTGCTAGTGACTCTTACATCATTGACAGAGCAAAGAAAAGCATCTGGCTACAACAAGTCAACAACCAAGTGTACAAGGTGAAATAATCATCCAGTGGCATAACTAGGATGCCCCCCCCCCCCCCCCAAAAAAAAAAAAAAAAAAAAAAAAAGAGAAAAAAAAATGTAAATGAAAAAATCAAAATTCAAAATTCACAGCTCTAATAGAAAATGGATGGCTGATGCAGCTGTGGGAGTATCCTAACTTGCTTCCAGCAAAATCAGAGAGCTACAGATAGGGGGGGAAAAAAGATAGGGGAAAAAGAAGAGAGGAGGGTTGGGAGGACTTTATTAACTCTTACAAAAAGTGAACAAACAAAGTGAATGAATCAACTCTACCTGGCATAAAATTTGCCCTCCAAGTATTGCCAGATCAATCTGTAAAAGACATGCAAATCAGCGGCAAGGAACCCAAAAATATTAAAATTATTATACGGCATCTAAAAGTTGTCATCAAGAATAACATCAAAGCTTCGAAATAAATGTTTCAGCTTTAAATTGCATTATTTGATTGTATGAAGTATTTAGGACATGCTGCATCTACACTCAGTACAGACCGGGAGTATCCTGGCAACATAAGGAGCAGCAATTCCAATAAATCCGTCAGTTGGACCAGGATTGAGAAGAACTATGCTAGTCAAGCTTTTCCCAAAAAGCCATTGCCACATACCTCCTTCATTTTCTGGGAGATAAACATTCTCTGTTTGGATGGACCCAGACATGTAGCATATGGAACCTACAGAATGAGTATAAGATCAAAACTAGAACCCCAGTAACACATAAAAATTTTAAAAATAAATTAAAATAAATTTTTATGATGTTCAAGTTAGAAGAAACCCAACCACACAAATTTTCAATCAATCCAATTGGGATAGGTGTTAATCCACTCTCTTAACTTGAGAATTTCCCATTGTGACAAGTTACATTCTAAGTAAATAGAGAAAAATTGAACTTTAACCAACGTACTGAGAAGCAAAAAATTACATTAAGTTCAGACATATTAATGGTCTCAGACCTCCTTACCTCTGCAAAATACATACACCTGCTTGCAAAAGCAAGTGCAATAACCTGTGTGACAAGGTGATTCCATATCCAACAAGTAGATTCACAAACTTACAAAAAAAGTTACTCGGGTAGCTTTACCATTTTTAAATTTCAAATTTACGTTAGACAGCAGGCACAGGTCATTAGGGCTAACCAAATTGCAAGTTCTCATAAAAATATGGTCTTGCAACTAGTGGTATACCCAGTCATTGCAAATTTCAAAAAATATGTCATTTAGAGATAAACAAAGGGTGGGAAGAAAAATGTTTAGGTTGTCAATGAGCCAAATTCGGTGTGGATCAGGCCAGAGCCAAGTTTGAATCTGACCTTGATGGATCTTAAATACCTATATCCAAGTTCAAGCACTATCATAAATTCAAGAATTCAATTTGATCCAAACTTAACTAAGGATATTATGCATCTAGGGATTTATTTATAAGTTCATAATATATTTTATAATTCTATCAAATTTATTAAATCGTTCTCACAAGAATATGTATGAACTATGTAAAACTATTATCCGTAATAGGGTCTAAAGTCAAATCTTAATTGCAGCAATCTACCTATTTCTGACTTCGATTTGATTATAATCAGATTTCATAAATCACTATGAGTCATAATCGGATCAAATCTTAATCATGAGGCATTACATTTTATACTGTAAGTCTGTAACTATGGACAAAGATCTTCACAAGATAAAGTCATTGCAAGAGCAAGACCTGAGCAGGGGTTTGGGTGGATTCTCGAGTTCAAAATAAGTTTCCATTTTCTCATATCGAGAGAGAGAGAGAGAGAGATCCTCTATCCACTAATTTATGTTTACGCATGTGAAATTACAATGTTGCTGTTCTTATAGGTTTTCATCAGAGCATAATGCAGACCTGTTGCCAAGAAACTTACCAGGCTTTGCAATGACCTTTTCTTGCGGCTTCAACATGATCTGACAGACAAAGAAACAAAAGAGAAAGGAAAGCTGTCAATGTAAGAACTAAATAAATCTGATCCAAAGAAAATGACAAATGACAATAGTATAACGACCTGTACTATCTGAGCTTCACCACCCAAAATTTGAAATGGTATTACTGCAGCTTGTGCACTCTACATTACAAAATTCAATTCTGAGTTATGGAGAGTATAGAGACAAAAACAATAAATACAGCAATTTTAGGGCAATTAAGCTATAGAGAAAGCATAAACAAACAGACGACTTTAACCTCATCCACACTAGTTTAATGAGTACAGTTAACAGTCCTCAATAATTCAGACAAGGCTTTTGTGAAGTTGAGTTTATCAAATTTATCAAAGAATGGTGTGATTTATCACATTTTCTCCTGCTGACAAATTGGCGCAGTTGTCAGTTTTCTGTTTTCATAGATACTAAAGCCTCAATTTAAGTGAATGGAAAAATAATTCACCATAACTTAGGGTGGCACCATGTCATGGGAAGATAAATATAAACAACTAAATTAAGAAACAATTTAAAACCTCTTATCACAAGATAACATCTTTGTTAACTTCGTCCTTACATTCATTTCCACTCTTAGGGCCTGCTTACTATGTAAGTCTATAAATAATCTGATTGCCACTATTTTTTTATTTATTCTATTGTAACTATTAGGTCACCTCCATTTGGGTTGGAGAAACACCCTCTGTTTTTGGTTTTTCTGGATACTTGTACCTTGTTTAGCTTCTTTTTGCATACTTCCTGTGTACGTGGCTTCTAGGCTTTTTAGTGATTAATAATGATAGAATAAGGCTACCATGAGGAAACCCTAATTGCCTTACTATAAGCTCTCCATTAGAGCATGACCTATTTTTGAATGGAGCGTGTACCAATTGGATTGTGTAAAGATCTTTAACATGATAAATGTGGCATTAATTAACACAATCAAAGGATAGATGGTAAGAAACGTTTACATATGTGTGTACTATTACTGATGAGTTCAAACACAAATTTCATACGATGGAATACTCATGTGCTTCTCCCCCTAGTGATTAGGCACATTCTAAAATGTGAATAAAAGATATGGAAAAATGGTCATTTTAGGGCCAACTAGCATTAAATGCCTCGACAACAGAAGAACAAAACTTTGTGTATGTGTGTCAAAAATCTGCACATGCATTAAAAACCGAAACAACAAAACAACAAATTACGGTAGATGGTATAAAACAAAGGGTGACATTAGTTAACACAATCAAAGGATAGCTGGTGATAAACTTTTACTTGTGTGCGTATTGTTACTGATGAATTCGAACAAAAAATTATGTGCTTCTTGCCCCAATGATTAGGTGCATTCTGACATGTGAACAGAAGAAAGGGCAAAATGGTCATTTCAGAGGCCAACCAACACTGAATGCCATGGCAACAGAAGGACAAAAACTTTAGGCATCCACGTTGGAAATATGAGACGAGACATTATGACCAAGCTTAATCAAATCAGGTGGAAGATCCAATCAAACTCAACCAAGCCAAGATCCCAATCATGTTCCATCCAAGTCTTACCAAGTTTGGTAGAAAACTTGATCAACTCGGACAACTCAACATGCTGACTTGGTGACAACCTGGGTTGGGACCCTGATAAGGCCCAAGGTGCATTCGTATCAAGTTGGGAAACAGGCTTGAGCAAGTCATCTATTCAACTCAACTCATGTTATTCCACCCACTCAGAAAATGAAGGAAAACACAATTAATATCTAGCACATCATCATACCGTCGTCTTACAGAAGTAGGAATCCCTCCGACTTAAGATTAATAGATTAGCTGGAAGAATCAATTAATTCAACAATGAGTAAATTTTGGGGCAGATAACGTAAGTTAACTCGTTGCCAATTAGTTGAAGGAAATCAGGGATTCACGAACCACAATAACTATCGACTTTAAAAGACTACAAAGTTCCGATCAAAGGTACCTAACTCTAACCGAGCAAATTCAATACCTTTTTTTGCTATCATACTAGCTTGAGCCTCAGAGTCACTCAAATGGACAGGACACCATGGCGGTGCCAGTTCTACGGATTGCCGGATTGGAGCTGTACCCGAAGGTTAAAATCGTCATTCCATAAATTGTAAGGAAATTTATCCCCACATGCATTATGATACTTGTGCCGTATTGCACAAATATGAGGAGAGCTCATGTAATCTCAAAGTCCCTACTAGGCAAAGACAATTCTACATAATCTTTGAACACAAAGACAACAATTCAAAATCTAAAACGAAAGCAACCCAACATCTTAAAATTTTCAGTGATGCTATTCCTGAGAAAAAGGAGGAAAAGAGAAGAAAACGACACTCAACTTAGTTCAGTTAAATAGTTGTACTAAGCTCACTTGATCAGTAGAGTTTTGTCGAGTTTGCAAATAATGAAAATTTTAAACGATTCAGAAATTAACTTGTCTTATTTCCTGCGTTTTCTCAGCAACCGAACAGAAAGTATGCGTGAAGGCGAAGGCGAAGGCGAAGGCGAGAAGTACCTGGTAAACGTAGGGTTGGAAAGGAGTAGAGAAGAACGGTGCGGCCATGGCGAATTGAGAGCACAGAAGCGTCGAACTACCAGAGATTGAACTTCAACGAAATTTAGCTTCAAATTTTTACTGATTCTTTGCTCTTTCTGAAATTGATGAAGACGGACATGATTCCCACGCGGAAAGTTTTTTTCTTTTTTGTTTTTTAAAAGTTCCCTGATTATTTTTCTAATTTCCTTATGCTCCGTTTGGTAGGAGGGATGAAAAAGTGGTAGGAAGGAAAATAGGAGGGATGGGCTTTCCTTCCTCAGGGGAGGAAAACCATTTTTCCTTCCTGTATGTTTGGTATGATGGATGGAAAAGTGGTTTCCTTCCTTCCATGTGTTTGGTAAACAAGGGGGAGGGAAATGATATATTGTATTGAATTACAATTTTATCCTCTCATATTCAAATATATTTTAAATGCTTTTAATAATTTATAAAAATATTAAAAATAATTTGGAAGTCTTCACGTGTGCGCGCGCACATGTATGTGTGTGTATATATATATATAAAACAGTGGGCGTGGGCATATATGTATAGGTGCTTGCTTGGAGAATAAAGGGGAGCAATTGTGGGTTTTCAAAATGTTTAAAGGGCAAAAAAGTCATTTCACCCCATAAAACATAAATCCCTCCACTTTTCCGCCCAAAGTGAAGAGGCTCAAAATCCCTCCCCTTTTCCTTCCACATTTCTCTCCCCTTTTCCCTTCCCCCCATACCAAACACACCCAAATTTACACTTCCCTCCACTTTTCCCTCCTCCCCTTTCCCTCCTCCCACTTTTCCCTCCTACCAAACACAGCATTATTGAAAGAGACTGTAACGAGAGAAAGAGTCTCGTACTCTCACGCGAAATGAAAAACTTACCCTTAGTTTTTGACATAATTACGATAAATTAGGTAAATTCATAAGTAAATCACCCATTTAGAATGCAAATATATATTTTTAAATTCATTTTTTGTATATCTATTGTAAAAATAGATAGTAATTTGCTTATCCAAAAAAAAAGAAAAAGAAAAAGAAAAAGAAAAAAAGATGGTAATTTGAATTAAAGTATTCCGATGATATAGTGGCACATTTGCATGAATTTAAATTTATATCCTAATTTGGATTTCATTTTTGACTCGTAAAATACCGATTCATTTTTTGAATATAGATTTTAATCAGTATTGGAGTACCAAAATGACAATCTATATATAAAAAATGGATATAGAAATGCTATTATATAAGTTAAAAAGATATCACGATTTGGGATACTTGGATCGAAGTATACATAGATCAGCAAGACAGCAATTACTTATTGTCTACACTTTTATGGGTGGGGTAAGTGTTAAGAGTTTGGTCCCATGTTGTCTCTGGTCGAGGAGACTTTCCAAGCGTAATTTAATTAACCATTGGATGCAAATTCTCCTGGGGCTTCTAGATTTTGTGCCTATGAAGGGGATTTTATGCTTGTACAAATTATCAAGTAATGGGAAATGAAAAGAAGACCTGAAACTAACTAATTAAGATGAATTTAGGGCAAACTTTTTACCCGCCTTTGGCATTGTTGTGTAGGTTATCCCTCTTCTTTATCCACATTTTCTTTTCTTCATATACTTCCTTCTTGTTTCTTTAACAGAATCCGTAGGTTGAAAATACGCTTAACATCCTGTGTTAACTAGGCAAAAAATATATTAGGACATGCAAGTGCCAAATCTTGAAGATGAAAAACCGAACGGCACGCCAAATATAGGACAACAGAGCATATTAAGAGAGTACACAGATTACATAGAAGCCATAATTGCAAACCAACCTTTAATTCTGCATACTAATACTCTTTTTTTCCTTTTACTTGAGATTTTGTCAAGGGAAAATGTATGTCAAGTACATGATTTTGTACATATACATGAAGTGATTTACATCCTACCTATCCCACACTGTCAGCAAATTGAGTTGCATTCGGAGAAACTATTTCTTTGCATGTAAGCTTTCCCTAGGTCTATCATGTTGACAGTTCTCCCATTGTACCTCAATATGTTCAGATTACTGGCAATGTTGTTGAATTTAGCCCAAGTCGATCACTGAACTCAAGAGAGAATCAACATCGGGAGTGAGAACAATCCGTTTGCCAAGTTCTCCAAGAGAACAACAGTGCTTATCTTCAGTGTTGATTGCCACGGCTTCTTGAGCGAATATACAATCTGAACCGGGTGAAACCTGTAAATCATTTAATTCAATTTTCTAAATAAATTTTTTTTTTTAATATGGGATGTATTCTCAACATGTTATCACTAGAAAACTACTGAATGTTGAAAGCAAAGGCAAATTCTCTTTAATCACTCATTGTAACAAATAGAAGTAATTTGGGAGTGCAGACTGGAGCATATCTACAGGGAAGAAAATAATGCAGCAGATTGGATGGCAAAAATAAGTACAAACAGTGATTTTGGGTTAATGATGTATGATGCTACCCCTTGTGGGATTGGGCCTGTTTTGTTAGAAGACAATTTGGGAGTTTGTCATCCCAGATGTGTTAGGTTGTAGTTGGGCATTTGCCACTCCTGTTTACCAAAAAACAAAAAAAGGCAAATTCTCTTTAGATAACTCATTGTAACAAATAGAAGTAATTTGGTCCTATAACAGGTGAGGAAAAATGGATAAAAAACTGCTGTACAAGTTCTTGGAAAGAAAAGACGGGATTTCAAAATTTTCTGCCAAGCATTTGATGATCCTCTTGATGAACGTTGAATGGAAATGAAAATATGCAAATATGCAAGCTTTTGGGAGTCTCAAAAGGGAAACACAAGAGAAATCTCGAATGGAAATGAAAATATGCAAGCTTGTGACATGGGTGTGTGCGCGTGTGTATTTTAAAGCAAGCTTGCGATATGACTCACATCATACAGGGTTTCTCCTAGCTTCAACTTGATTGCTCCACTCTTGTAAACCAGCATTTTGCCCATATATCCCCCTGATAACTCTTCAAAACTGCAGCCTTTCTTTGAAGCACCCACACTCTCTGACGATATTAAGCTCCCAGCTATCTCTTTCCCCTTTGCCGAAGCACCTATGCCCCCTGGTGATACTGAGCTTCCACCTATCTCTTTTCCCTTTGCAGAAGCACCTACATTCCCTGATGATATTGAACTTCCAGCTATCTCTTTCCCCTTCACACTAGCTGATCGCTTAACTAAGGGCAGATTAGTAGGAAGCCGAAGAAAAAACATCTCTACATTCTCTCTTTCCTCCTGTCACCAGTCACAACAACAAATTCGAACAAATATATCACTATGGTAAGTAAATGATTCTATCTCAAACTTTTATATAATAAGATTACTAACCAGCAGTCCAAGCTCTAAAGCAGGATTTATAGTATTTTCATCATACTCCACGTTCATTGAAACCTCACCAAATTCTGCCTCATTAAGAAGTTCTGAAAGAAAAATGAACAAGCACTATTCAACAATACAGATAAACAAATCTAAGATGGGCATCACTGAATAATCATAATGCTAAAGCTGTACTTTTAAAAGGTGTAGACCTCAGTCCTCACAATCACAGAATAATCATTCAAAACAAGCCCTTTTGTCACGTGAATGGAACCATTTTAGATTTAAAGAATGCTATTCAAACCCCCTCCCTTTGTGATGTTTCCATTTTTTTTGTAATGACTTTTCTATTCGTTTTCTTCCTGTTCTAAAATATGGGTATGTGCATTCAAATGCTAGAGAACAAAATAGAATAATTTCATTTCCATGTGCATCCGACCATCCTCACACAAAGCAAGAAGATGAAGGAAATTTTTTGATCCATGATAAGAAGAGGTGCGCTGTTAATTTAATTACATCACTTGTGAGTGATAATGTAAGATCAGCCATGAAATATGACTGCATGATATTGATAGATGTCACTTGAAAACTTTTCATTTATTTATTTATTTATTTTTACTTGTTAACATGGGTAAGGGTCCAAATTACTGGCGGGGGATCTTGAAAGGTCATGCACAGGTTACAAGGGCATTTTATCTTTTGTTCAAGGAGATAGTTTTTGGATGCTCCACTGTAGGAGTGACTCCATTTGAGAAGTATCTGAAAGCATACCTGGGTTTCCAGAGTAAGGCCTCCTCAATGGAAGAGTGGTAGGATAGTAACTGTGGTGATAATCCTGCAGTAGCATCACAGAAATGAGATGCTGAGAGAGAGAGAGAGAGAGAGAGATGCACGGGAAAGATATCTTACCCAAGGTTCTCTGTATTCTTTGTTGATCATCTTAGGTGCTACATCAGCAGTATCTGCAGAACCTGCAATGGTTCCATCTGGCTCGATGGTTGAAGGTGAATAAGGGACAATTTGTCCATCACCAGAAGTAGATTCTTTCAGCTCTGAATCCTTTCTTCTGCCACTACTCCCATTTCTTGAAAGGCCATATGTCTTAATGGTATCTGATGATGTGTCTCCAAAACCAAAGGCAACTTGCACTGAAGCTGCAAGTTTGAGCGCCATACATCAGCATTGTTCTGTCAAGCTATATGTTGATTGCTTATAAAACAATAATATTAATGATATATGACACAATACATCAAGTTATCATTTGATGGTAAGGACAACACTTTTGAATCATTGTTCTATGCTAAAATTAAAAATTGAATTTCAAGTCAAGATCATACCCAAAAAAACTGAGACCTATTGAGCAAACAATTTACTTAGAAGACTCGTCAAAAAATACGAAACAAGAGGATCAAATCCCTCCACATAGGCAATCTTTTATATCTTCACCACTCATAATTCCAGAGATTTGCATTATTTCTGAGATCTTAGATGATGAGGAAATCCGTTCTTTAACCTTTTCTCTTGTCAAATGTGTTGGTGCTTGCATCTCATTTCAGGCACATTTGATGTTGTTTTGATCACCCACAAAAATTAGTTTCAAATGTTAATACACATGCTTGTGTTATTGACATAGATGACATGAAATAAATCCTGAATCATGTTTCTGCTATTGTAAGCATTGCATATCAGAGAAATGTGCAAAAAATATTTATTGCACCCAGTTTGTTATGAAAATTATGCATTTATGTGCACCTATGCATTTCACGAAGGTTCTTCAACAACCCCATAAGGTGACTAAGGATAGATCTGAATTGAACAAATTTGATATGCCAAACTACACCCATGTAAACAAGAAACTGAAACAACCTAACAAATTCAAATGAGCTTATTACTTCTTCAATATGCAACTCACAAGTGAGGATTTTAGAGCAATTTTAGTTACCCCAATAATGTCACACCATGAAATATGTCTGAGCTCCGAGGTCTCATTTCAGTCAACTCTCCATTACTTAGACATGTTGAGTTCCATAATAAATATTAATGCAGATTAGAAGAGACAATTAAAAATCGATTATTTAAAATCCGAAAGTGCCACAAAAATAAAACAACAGTGAAAGACAACGCAAGCATGCAAGCTCCTCAAAATTGAAGATCACTAAACACTAATATCCTCATATACACTATTACATAAAGGGAATAGCTCATTTTTCGTTTATCTATTGGTCTCTTCCTTATTAAATACTAAAATTACCCTACCACTTCTTTGTAACTGGAAAATTAAAAAGGGCATAATGGAAAGATTGCTGATTTGACCTAAAAGGAGAAAAAATCACTGCACCTATTTTTCTCTTTATCTTTCACCTGTCAATCCTTGGGAACCACATGGCGCAAGCATGTAGCACATGGTCCCTTTTAGCACCTAGCATGCAACAACAGAACACCCATCACCTACTACTGTTCTACCCTGTAGTAGAAATGAACCTATGGCAATGTTAACGGGATAACAGAGCTATCTTCAGTTAACAGGATAACAGAGCTATCTTCAGTTAACAGGATAACAGAGCTACAGGTATAATTGAAGTCATTTGGATACTTATCAAGATATAGTATAATCATCTATAAGCAGCTAAAATCATCTATATGCAGCACCATATTGGCAATGTTATTACTATAGCAGTCTTTTGGTTCTGATTGAATTGTGCACCGCCACAAGGATACAAGTGGAACAAACAAATCAACATAAAAGCAAAACAGAAACTTGATATAAACAACCAAGTCAAATCTAAGAAACATTATATCAAAGCCAACAACAATTAAATACAATCTAACAAGAAGTTACATTTCTTTTCAACTTTAGGTCCTTGTCTCCCGAGATTTTCCTGTAAATGCAGAAGCAAAACAAATCAACGTGTAATTCGAATAGGCATTCAATTTGTAAGGCACTGTAAAAAATGTCTAAATGGAAAGAGCTACAACCAATGCTATTTAATGTCACATTCTTGTCAACACTTTCGCCACTCAACAGTTAATTTGGAACTAGGCTCATTCAGCTTTTCCCCTTTTTGGACTCCCAACAAGTTGGGTAAAACTAGCCCAAATTAGCAGCTGCATTCTTTATGAAAAATGCAAGGAATCCCGTCCAGCCTACTCCTCCCTTATACTTAGTCATGTTATGAGGCAATTTGGTGAGTCAACTCATCACTCAACCGAGTTCATACCCAGTCAGCCAGTTTCATAAAATACCTTTTTTTTAGCTACAGTGAGAATTGAACCCTTCACCTTAACCTTTCTTTCAACTCGGACTACCACTTTGGCACCACCACTGTCCTTAAATAATCATATCCATTATTGTATGATTATTTAATTTTTATTATAATTAAAAATAGTTAATTCTATTCAGCCAACTTTCGGGTCGGGTCAACCATAAAGTATTCGAGGTTTAATACTACGTCCAGGGTTCGACTCTTCCTATCCAAATATCAATACATACATACGTGTGTATGTATATAAGTATATAACTATATATATACATATATTGGTTCAATTGTGCAAAAGATTAGACGCCATCCAAACACACCCGCAAAATGAAAGGGAAAGTATAATTACATTGAAACGGCGGAGGAGGTTTCGAGTCTCGGCAGCTTCTCCATCATCATCAGCCACTTCCCTGCAATCACAACCAAACAATATATATATATATTATTAAGAAATTTACCATGAAATTTGACAAATAGAATGTATATAAACAGAAATTAGAAATAAAGATTTAACAAAATTACGGTTTGGGTAGAGAGGATTTGGACTTTCTGCGAGGTGGGGCTTTTGGGGCAAATTTCACCTGCAGAGAGAAGAATCAGAGCAATTTTGCAAAGGTTTTTTTGAAAGAGATTGTATATATGTATTCAAATTCAGCTCAAAGTGAAGGAAGTGCAAGAGAAATATATATATATGTATGAATATCAAGCATCAACTAACCTTTCTGCGACCAGTAGATGGTTCATCTTGATCCATGGAGTTAGGGTTAGGGTTTGCAGAAGATGAAGACGAAGAAGAAGAAAAAAGTCAACAAAAGCGAACAAGGTGGGTTTCGAACCCTAGACGTCGATGAGAAATCGAATAGAATTTGCCATTGGTCTTTAACACGTTGTTTTTGGAGTTGAGAAGTTTTAGATATTTATGCGTAACAAAGTAATTGGGGTATTGGCGCATAAAGTCCACGCGTTCACCCTTCACTGTAACTTTTGGTGTCACATCCATTTTTTTTTTTTTTTTTTTAAAATAAGCCTCCTAAATTAAATCAAACCCTTTAATTATTATTAAAAAAAAGAAAATAAAATTGTTAAAACCAAAAAAAATTAGATCATTCGGCACATTATTTAGATTATACTTTTGAGACTATTTTTTTAGGATGTTTAGCATTTTTCATATTATTATCAAACAACTCAAATCATGACTGACACATCAATGAGCGTCTAGTAACAAGTGATATTTAATGTGATGAAATCAAAATCTGGTCTTACACCTCCACCACCACCAGGATGGCAATTTTGATCTATCTGCGGTGCACCACCCTACTCCACTAGGATCATTTAGGGATAATTTTTTTATTTTATAAGGAGTAGGGTTGGTTATAGTTTTTAAAATTAAAAATATAATCAATTCTAGGGTAGGCGTGATTTATAATATTTTGAAAAAAAATACATTTTAACTGAATTACAAATCATTTTTAAATTTTAGCCCTCTGATTTTGATTGTAATATATTTTTCTGAACTATTAATTTGAATCAAATTATCTCATTCTCTCAAGTTACGGTTTGTGAAACTTACAAAAAGGTAAATCACACTATCACACGTGAAAGAGTGTTAGAGCATCCAATGCAGAAATGCCAAAACAGAATAGCTAAAGCTAAAATTTTGCTCCAAAAAGTGATTTTTTGCTATTATGCTTTTAGCCAAATTTTTTTTCCCACAGCAGTGTAGCTAAAACAGAATAGCTAAACCATTTTCTTCCACTTTTACCCTTATGAAGTACTTTTCAATTACATCACATACCCTTTATTCATCTACACGACTCAAACCACTATTATTTTTAATTTATCAAATTAAAAATATTAAAAATAATATTTTATTATTATTTTAATGTTAAATTGTATATAATTTTTTTTTTTTTAAATATTGTACTTCTTCTGAATATTAATAAAAGAAAAATATATATATCAAATTAGATATGATCTATTGGGGTAAAGTTTTTGCGTTACAATTTTACAGTACATCCTCACTGGGATAAATGGGTGAGGAATATTGAAAAACCGACCGTTGGATTACATAATCCTGTTATGTAAGAGATGGCTGCCAAAAATCACACTGATCCAACGGTTGGTTTCTTGCATTTGCCTTTGAAATAAAATGAGACTCTAATGAACACAAATTTTGTCCGATTTTTTCACAGTCAATTTTGTCCGGCTATCTCGGGCCGACGGTGATAACCCCTACTCGCTGCGGCGCATTTGGTCTGTTTTTCTCTCATATATCTCGCGCGGTTCTCTCGTTCTCCTCTGCTTCTCTCTCTTCTCACAAATCAGTTCACCGGCCGGTGAAGCTCCATCAATGGATGACGGCACAACACCGGCGGAGCTCGATCACAGTGGACTAACATGAAACTCTGTACGGTAAGAGCTTCGATGCACTGATTTTTTGGGTTTTCTTCTTCATTTTTTGATTTATTTTTAATATTATATATGTTTGGTTGATGATTGTTGCATGAATATTGTGAGAACTTTGTTTGGTCTATCGAATTTTTTTTTTCCTTCATGCTGTCTGTTTGGTTGCTGAGAAAATTTGGTGAGAAAGTCCGTTTTTGTGCAAAATGGGTTTTTGCACAAAAAGTGGTTTATTGCATGATGAACAGGGCGTAGCAAAAAGAGGGCAATTTTTGCTTCCCACTGTTCATTGAGCAAAAAAATTTTTTGCTTTAGCTACACTGCTGCGGAGGATTTTTTGCAAAAAATGACCGTTTTTAGCTTTGGCTTTCACTATTGCTAGACTGCTGCTGATGCCCTTACCGTTCTTAGGATGAATCCTCCTTGGATTGAAAAACCTGCACGTGTGGGAATATGGTGGTGTACCTGACCCCAACTAGGCAAAGTGTACTTTTTGCTAATATTTTTTATATGTCCCAGCCGCTTATCATATGCACATTTATTTTGTGTGCAGGTATTTATTTATTTATTTTATAACTGTTTCTTATTTTTATTATCATCATTCATTCATTCATTCTAAGTAAATCTCTAACTGTCAAATAAATAGGTCCCTCTTCACTAATACATAGAGCAAACATTTTACTAATGAAAAGAATAAACTTTTATTGTCATTATGTATCTGATTTGAATAGTAAAATTAGGTCATTTGGGCACATTCTTAAATTTTTCAACAGGATATTTACAAATGGCTTCAATAGATGAGATGGGACGGAAATTATAAGAACTAGCAAGGATGAGAATGATTCTAAAAAAATGTACTTCGATTAAATCAACACGATATATTATTCGGAGGAGAAAGAATTATACAATTTCTTTTTCTTTTCTTTTTTTTCAGCTACTCTCATACTGATAGTACGTAAATGTAACTCGCTGTTCAAACAACTATTCAAACAACTATTCAGAGTTCCTAGAGCTCCTTGTAAAGCTGATAATTCAATCAATCTTTCTTGGGCGAAACAGAGGATATCTCGATCGGGGGAGAGTTTCATATTATCCCTTTCCTGCAACAGATCCTGGGCGAAAAGTGTTGCTAAATTTATACCATCAGCTATTTCATATGTGACTGCAGGTCGAACCAAAACAAAATACTTTTTCAACAGAATCATTTGATTATTTCCGTTAATGATTCTAACCAAAATCCATTTTTGGGGCACAACAAGAATTTATATTCTCAAATGATATCAGAGGGATTTGCGGTCATAAGGATTTGAGCACAAACACGTAGTAAAGGACACTATTATTTGCAAATTCATGAGAGGATTTGAGCCCACCCGACAGAATTATTTGCAAATTCATTCAATCATTAGGGGCACATTTGAATAAGTTTCTATTTTCTATTTTTCTGCTTTTAAAAGTTAAAAATAAAAAAATAAAAATATATTTTTTTAATACAAAATTTTGGTAATTACTTTTAAAAATTGAGATCAACTTTCGAAAATAAGTAAAAAAAAAAATAACTATAAAAAATTTCACACACAACTTTAATTTTTTCATTTATCCAAATGGACCCTAAAGTGCTAGTAGACTCATTCTCGCTTCTTTCTTGTCATTTTTCTAAGAAATATGAATGTCGTAGCGTACAACAAGCCAACACCATATCAACACAATTGCTTCAATTCAATGTTGCTTGCTGAAATATAAATAGAGATTTTCTCAAATATACAAACGTTGAAATATAAAATGTGTCTCAACCCTTTTTTTCTTTAATTGTGGACTGATTGCATCTGGTTTTAGGATTTGAATTTGGTCCGAAAATTTACAATTCAAAGATTTGGAAATACTAGAATTGGAAATTGTGGGATTGGAAATTTCTAAATTGGATAAGCCAGCAGAATTTAGGGAGAGAGATTCATTATCATACTGGACATTTACAGTATGTATGTATGAGAAAGATATCTAATCGAGCATAAAGAAACATAGATCACACATATGTTTGATAACTTTATCAGGAAATGTTGACAGAGATATATATATATAATCGAGGCCTGCGTATAAACACACTTTTAACAACAATTAAATATCAACAAAATCTATTTTGATGGAGTATATATTATATTCACAATGTGAGAGTGAGGCAAGGATATTTTGCAATGGAACTAAATTGAAAACACAGCAGTACCAATATTTCTAACAAACAAAAATTACACATAAATAACAAGCATCAATAGTGCAGTGATAGTACTAGTCCCAAAGGAAAATATGAACTTCCCAAAGCTGACGAACAAAAATCCATTGGAATGGAATACTGCTATAGCAATCTGAGAGTTAGGCAACAATGATATTCGCAGTGGAACTGTCAGTCTAAAAAATAAAAAAAATGCAAGTCTGCTAGAGTAAAAACCAGACAGTACCAAAATTAACACCAATACAGCAGTGATATTATAAGTTGTGATGGGGTAAAATATGAACTGTTAAAAACTAGTATATATCATTCCAATTGCACATGTTTGTGTACAGCAAGTAGACAAATTGCACTAAAGGCATAGGCAGGCCAAGAAAACAAAATTTTAGACCTAACCTCAAATCAAGATTGACTGCCCACCACACCCAACTCCTCCTCCCTCAACCACCCCCCAACACCAAAACTCCGGTAACACAAACCAAACACAAATCAAGATTGACTGCCCAACCCCTCCTCCCGGAACCGCCCCCCCACCAAAAAAAAAAATACTCTCCTCACAAACACAAGCACTCCCTGGAGAGGAAGAAAACCCTCGTCTCTACAAAAATTGAGCTAAAGAAGCACAACATTATCAGCAGAAGCCTCAACAATCTTCTTTGATGAGAGCACACGAAGCTTGTGATAACAATACGCCTTGCAAAACTTCTTATCATCCCAAGGAAGTAATTCCTGACCAACTTGTTAACAATTAGGTTAGCAGATAATAAATTACAAAAACCTTGAAGCTGCTAGTCGACTTTTCAGGTAGACAAGTTAGGGTCTGGGTGAAATCTACCACAAAACTACATTTCAGTGGACCTATATTCTTTGCTAGATTCACACTCCCATCTGAGGTTGCAACAAATTAGAAATGACACAAGCTTCAAAGAAAAGAAAAAAGGATCCTAAAAATTTATAACACAAAAGGGGGCCAACTTCAGTTCAGGAAGAAGCATTATGAAAGAATGCTTCAATTCTATCACTTCAAAGAATCTCAAGGAAACTGAGTAAACACACTATGTAGAAGCTCTAAACATCAGACTAGAACTAATCTCAATTTAGAAACCTAATAAATCCAAGACTATCACAGGAAGATAGAATTATAATGGATGATCAGCAAGTGAAAAGACTCCTAGCAATCACAGTTTCCAGGAAAAAAAAAAAGAAAAAGAAAAAGGCGTCAGCTGGATTGCACGACCAACCATTTCAGGGAGAAGGTGATGAGGGTTAGACATGTCAAAGCCAATAATAATAAACCACAACTTGAATAATGCATCATACAATAAAAAATTCAGAAGTACTGTCCAGAGGGTCAGAAACTTCTGCAACTAGAATAATACGTCATCACCTAATAGGCCACCCGATATAAAATAGTGAGGAACAGAAAGGAAGCTTCAATTCTCTTCCATTCATTATTATTAGTCCTATGTTTCTGACAAATGAAAAAGTATGCTTTTTGAATCTTTGATAGTGTCCTATGTTTCTGAAACAGCAACTATAGAGGTAGTCAAATATTTTGGCTTCACATAAGCCTTGGACAAGATAAATTTAAGGGGTGAGCAAGCAAATAGAGAACACAGAATGTCAGAACAGATTGCCAGAAGTGACAAATTGCAGAAATAAGGGCAAGGGTCAGATATTAGACAACATGGTGTTTAAAGCTACATATTGAAAGAAAACTAGCCAGGAAGACAAAAAATAAGAGATTTAGAGAACTTGTTAATGGTAAAATTACAGACCATTGACCCTTATACCTCCACACTGGAAGGTGCTGTTTCATGTGTTACCACACAGGAACACATGCCCTCTGTGCAGTGGCTAGAATTATACATACATACATACATGACGATGCTGTATAACTCTTTTTGTTTTTCTTTTTATCATTTTGTGGGAACTTAAGCCATGATAGACATAAGAAACTAAGCAACTTGAAAGAACGGAAGAACTTTTCCCAAAAAAGGCTCCCATATGTAACAAATTTTCCTTTCCACTTAATCTCATTTAGATGCATAACATCAAACAAAACTTATTTTTTCTTGTTTTTTCCTCTTATTGATTGGCACTTGTACCCTAAGACACTCACTTATGATCAAAACATAAAAATTTGATTACAGTCTACTGCAATCTCCAAAAACTTAAGCTTGGAAAATCCAGGAAACATACTATGGTTTGAGTCCTTAAATCCTTATTATCATCAAACCTGCCACATGAATCGTTCCATTTTTTTTTCCCTATTTCACTCCATCAAGGGCCATATTTCCTATTAAATAGTAGGTCATCATGTCTACTCTCAAAGACTCGACAGTTGACTCACGCTCTTCTTGGTCTTGGTCTTACCATGTGAAGTTCAACTGTATCCTCACTGTCGCTGAATGTGTTCTACCTCAATCAACCAAATTGAACAATTTGAATTATTAGCTCATATTTGCGGGTATTAGTTTCTTAGGAGACATCCTAAGAATATTAGTTATTAGACAATTTATGAAGTCAGATCATGTACTCTAAGGATCGCCGAAATCTGATACAGAAAAAACTAGTGCATACAAGTATGAGTTCTTTTACCTGCCACATAAGAACTGGAAACATACATCAGAGTAACATTTTGAGAATATGGAAACACAAGGAATATAAAAAGCAAAGGAATAAGTGCATAAATTATTTCACATACCCAAAATGCCTTCATATTTGAAGGCATGATCACCTTCTGGACATGGAGAAGAAAGAGGCACACATCAGGCGGCTTCAGGAGCATGGCAACAACGATAACTTAAAATCCTTACAATGAAAATGAGTAATATCATAAAAATAAAAATAAAAAACATGCTAGGACAAGCAATCAACAAAGTGGTTAACCAATCCGATGAGTCAAATGAAATATAACACCACAAAACGTCAGTAACAAGCTATTAAGAAAGTTTAAAAAAACGTAATAAAAAAGAAACATTTGCAACCAGACACTGCATATGCGGCAATAAGCATCCACAAGAAGACAAAATTAAGTCCTACAGAAGTAATGCCACATATAAAGATGCTTTAAGATGGCTTCTCCAATTGGGAATGAATGAACTGAACTTTTGGCCCAAGTCTCTGCAAATTTCATAACAGTACAGCAAGGTTAAAGATGTGAGTCCCAAACTTCCAACAAGAAGTCATGGCAAGAGGTAAGAAATCAGGTTCACAAGAGCTCCAACAAACATCAGCCTGTCAAAATTTTGCAATAATAACAAGAAAAAGGGTTAAGAGATGTTGTAACAAAATAACAACAAAAATAAGTACGCTAAGGTGGACACTGTCAAATGTCTATATTTTTATAAGATACAAAACTTTTCAAAAAAGAAGGGACAGAGAATTGAGGTGGTCTCCCCCCAAGATAAAGAACTGGACACCAATACAACATTAATATAAAAAAAGAAAGAAAGATCCATGCAGCACTACACCAGTCACTGCATAATATAATATCAAAAAATTCAAATGAAGGAAAGAAATAGAACAATAAACAGAGGTAAGTGTAAGATATATTGGGGGAGAAAAATGGTAAAAACCCTGTATAAAATAGTAAAAAGAATAACCTAAAAAGGAATAAGTTGGTCAAAGATAAAATCCATGAGCCTAAACATTGGAAGAGGAGGAGGATACTCCTTTAATTGTCAAATTGGAAAGTTCATCATATTAGTTACCCTAAAGACTAATTATTGAAACCAGCCTAAGAAAGACAGATAGCTGACGTCAATCCAGTAAAACAAACAGGTCAAAATTGTCGGAGTTGTTCACCTCAAGATGTCATCTGCAATCATGAATCAATAGCTTATACTGGTAACATTTATATCTGAATGAGAAGGTGGTAAGATAAGAACATAGTAATTCACCTCTCTCTCTCTTTCTCTCTTTCTCTCTCTCTCTTACACACACACACACACACACACACACACACACAGAATAGGTAATTATAGTTCTAAGTAATTATTTAATATGTCATGGTAAACAACTAAGGCACCACTAGAATGGATCGCTAATACTAAAAAGAATAAAAATTCCTAAGGGTTTTAATATGAATTCAATCACTCTAATGAAAATCATTTCGTGAAACTTAAAACGTTCAAATAAGTTTAATATAAAACATGTATTTAAGTGTATGGCTAACATTACAGGTGGCCCCCTTATAAATAAGAGTAAATTTCAACAACTAATAATGTTTGATATCCAATGACTTTTAAGGATACAACTTGGTTTCACAGTTTCCAAATAAGTTATCTAGCATATATTCATGATAAAATTTTAAAGATAAATGCATTTATAGCTCTTCAAGCGAGTGGGATTTATCCACATGGGTTTAGATATAACAATGTATATTCACATAGATGAATACATTTCATATAGTTAATTTACAACTGCACATTGCTTTTTCAAATACCAATCAGGCAATTTTACTTTCCCATTCATTAAAATCAAGTATAAATATGGGTGAAGTCATTGGTAAATGGTAATCCAGCTGCAACATGCCCCAAGCCTCGCCAGGACATAAAAGACGATCAAGCAATTTTATTTACTCACTAAAAGTAAATTTTGTTTGTTTCCATTTCTCACCGGGCCAAATTTTTTCCTTTTTTTTTTTTGGTTTACTCCCTCTCCCTCAAAAATCCTAGACTAAAAAAGGTTTCAAAAAGGTGAAATCTATCATAGCATCACTCCAAGTTGCCAATATTAAATCTGCAAGTCAAGAAGCTAAACCTCCATTCTCTCTCTGTTAAGTAAATATGTTTGATCCATTCTCTATTTCTTTCTCTTCCTTTGAAAAGTAGATTTCTTTTTTGATATATTATAAAAAAAAAAAAAGGAAAAAACAAAGAATCAATCATATATGAATCAAGTATATATGTATAATCATAGATGAATTTTGGGATTTGAAAGAATGATAATTTGCTAAAATTTACTAAGAAATAATAGTTTGTCTTCTTTTTTTTTTGTCTAATTTTTGTTAAAATTGAATAGATATTGGATTTACTTTTCATGAAGAAATTTAGTTTTGAATCTTAACATATTTTTATATTTGAACTTCGTATTTTGGCTTTAATATTTTGGCACCCCTGAAGACAAAATCCTGGCTCTGCCCCTGCCAACCAAACTGTGCAAAATTGACCACAAAATAGTATAGCAATACGAAGCAAATAAGCAGAAGACTCTGACATTATTACCTTTTAACCTGGAAGGAACTTGTAATAAACCACATCATTTCATCTCCGCCATGAACTTCTCATACTCAGCATCTGCACCATAGGTTGTCTTCTCGGTAGAAGAAACGGGTGGAGGCACAGGAGGGTTTGAGGCCCAAGGCGCATTTCCTATGTTCTGCGGATGATCCACTGCCGAGACAGGTGCAGGAGGTGGAGGAACAACACTGTAATAAGATGGATAACCGAAAGAAGATGGTGGATATGTAGATTGAGCATTTGGTGGCATTGCAGCTGAAGGGTTCCCATAGATATTGGTAGGCACAGAGTGAGCAGAACTAGTATTTTCAGATTGCACTCCAGGTGGGAAACTTTGTTGCACTTCACCAGATGAAACTGTCTGAGACGGGGCACCAGGCGGAACTGTCTGCACTGATGGTGGATATTGTACACCGTAAGGGTTCATATGTTGACCCTGAACAGGAGTGTACATGCTTGAGCCGGGAGGTGGAGGAGGGTAAGGAGCATAAGGAGGAGGAACAGGTGGTCCCCACGGAACCGGAGTGCCGCCGTAGCTCCCAGGTGGTGTATTCCCTAGGGGGCCACCTGGTGTAAATTGTTGGGATGGATAGGCACCAACAGGCTGATTTGAAACAGGGTATGTATGCATTGTTGAAGCCGGAGGGCCTGGAGGCACGGCAGGCTGAGGGGGTTTACCTGCAACTCTAACAGCAATCGTTCTACCCTCTAAGCGATAACCATTCATGCTAGTAATAGCAGTATTTGCCTGTTGAACATCTGAATACTTCACAAAACCATAACCTTTGCTCAATCCAGTGACCCGATCCTTAATAACTTTAGCCATCACAATATCACCAAAAGGTGTAAACAATCTAATCAAACCATCATCATCAAGAGTAGGCGGCAAGTACCCAATGTACAAATTTGTATCATCGTATTCCTTAACAGGCTTAACTCCATTTGCCCCTAAGCCTGCTTGTGATGCAACCCCGGAACCCCCAGCATTGTTAGCCCATGGAGGATTGCTGCCCGAACCGCTCGAACCAAGAATCGCCAATGTTGAGCTGTGCTTAGTCATTGATTCAGGGACTGTCCCTCCCAACTCTGCCAAAAAGTTCTGATACTCATCGTCCATTTTCTTCCCTGTAGTTCCCTTCACTGGACAATCAATAGTAGGGTGCCCACCATCTCCACATATTTTACAAAGAACATCACTCTTAAAGGTAGAAGTACGAGAAGGACACGCATATTGACGGTGCCCTGGCTCTCCACATAATCTACAATACTCTTCATCCCTTATCGTTCCATTCAAGGCAGCAAGTTCCCTAAGCTGTTGCCTCTTATGCTCATTAAGCACTTCATCAACAGGTTGCAAGAGCTTTTCCACCATCCCTGCAGCAGCTTCGAGAGCTTCTTGCGTCTCAGCTTCTACCAAAACATGTAAATCCTCATTCTCCGAAGGATCAGGTTTCAAGTCCCTCTTCTGTTGCAACCTACCTTCTTTCACTGACCCTTTACCACGAATCACAATTTTTGCTCCGGTCTCTCTCTCCATTCTCTTCTGGGTATTCCCTCTTGGCCCAATTATAAGCCCAATAAAATTGTAACCAGGGTATTCTTTCATGGGTATGTAAAGCTTCTTCTGAAGCTTGGGCGGCCTATAATCTGCAGGAGGCTTAAACGCAGGGTTTCGTTTTATAATCTGAGATATAATTTCTTGTCTCTCTCTATTCAATCTTTCACGAGCACGGTACTCTCTAGTGTTTATTCTAATTCCCATGTTATCATATATTGGTTCAGGCGAAGGAGACCGAGCACCTTCCGGTCTATCATCTAAAGGCATGCCGGATTGTAACATTCGACTAATCTCAAGAAGCCTACTATTCAGGGCTTGAATTTCAGGATCAAACTCAATACCTCCCGTGAAATCCTTCATAAAATCAGGCAGCTGGATCACCGGCTTCGGCTCATCGTCAGCCCACCTTGATTTCCTCTTCCTCGTGCCACTACCCGCCTCACCACTTTGGTTATTCGAGTCGGTTGGAGGGTCCCAACGGCTTCGCCGCCGACGCCTGCTCGTAGTCTCCTCCTCCCCACCCGAGTAGTCCTTGTCAGTACCACTGTGAGTGTTGGTCACACCATTTTCTGACAACAATGGCTTCTGAATTTCAACTTTCGGCGCTGTATCAATCTGACCATCGTTCGACGCCTTCTCTGTACTCCCAGAATACCCGTTTTCTGGGTTCTTCTCCACAGAATCAATAGGGTTCTGATCAGTCGAAGCTAGGGTTTCAGAACGAGGAATCGAATCCCCATCGAAAGCTAGGGTTTTCGGAGGCAGCGATGGGTTTGAATCGATTGAGACTAGGGTTTCAGGAGGGGGAGGAGGGTTTTGAGCATAGAAATCTAGGGTTTCTGGAGGAGGATTTGATGGTGGTGGTGGTGGTAGTTGATGATGGAGAGAAGAAACTAGGGCTTCTGATTGTGGAAAGGACGGGTGTTGAGGATCTAGGGTTTCCATTGACGGATCCATGGATTTGTTCTGCGGAACAAGAGAATAAACTAGGGTTCGACTGCAACGGACAGAGAGAGAAACCCTAGATAGGTGGGTAGGTTTGAACTTGGCTGTGTTCTGCAGAAGAAGAGATCTTTAATTGGGTGAACTGAAATGTAATAAACCAAATATATATGGGAGGATATGACCTCTTGAAGAAAAGCGAACCGTACACGTATCTATGTTGGATCTGGATCTGGATCTTGCTCGGAATATAAGGCGGTTGGTCGTTAGATATCAATGAGGGTTTGGATTAGGGCTTGGTCTGTAGGTGAGTTGATGGGCTTGGTCTTTTGATTTCGAAATTAGAAGATTAAGATTAATTTTGGAATAACTTTGTCTAAATTATTTTTGAAATTTAAAATTTCATTTGATTTAAAGAGATGGAGGATGATTAATTGCAAACAATTTTAAGCTAAACCTGTAACTCTTGCCATAATCATCTCTAATAAAAAAGTTTTGATACTCTCAATAATTTATTTGCACAAACTCTAAACAAATATCTCAAAGATAGTTCTTCAAAAACGATATTAAACAAAATTAATACAAATGGACCAAAATTTCGTTGGATTTTGGAAAGAAAATCCCTTTTTCCATTTTCCAGGGAAAAAACAATAGAAATAAAACAAACAAAAACAAATTAAAAAAAGTTTTAAAAAAATCAAATTTTTTTATAAAAAAAAATTATAAATTTTATTTTGGAATACTTTATCCCGTTATAACAATAGAGATAGAGAGAGAGAGAGAGAGAGAGGGCATTCACGCAGGGACGGAGTCAAGAAGTTAACTAGTAGGGAGCAAGATAGATGCTTGACGAACAATAAAGAAAATAATGAAAGGTATTTGACATATTTTAATTTAAATAAATAAAGGGTTTATAAGTAAATAAATGAAAAAAAATTGTTTGAGTGGTGATGTTCATGGTTTGAAATGAAATTAAAGGCTTGGGGAGGTTATATTTATAAAAAAATTTGTAGCTTTCAAATCTTTTAAGTAAAATACAGAGATTTTTATTTTTATTTTTCTTTACCTCCTCCTATATATGTAGAAGAGTGGTGCTATATGTTCCTAAAAATATATCCCTAATAACTGAACCAACTTAGGATAAATAATACCCAGAATTTCAAATATACTCTCCTATCCATAGACGTGGAAATTGAAAGAGAATGAAGGTGTCCTCCAAATCTCATCCACTTTGTTGGCCGCTCGAAAGCAAAAGACCATTTAGAAATAACAGACTCATGGTGCATATAAGGCTTCTAAAAAATAAACAACTCAGGAATGAGATTATGGAAGTACAACAAGAACAAACACAAAAGAATATACTTAGAACACATGGGCAGCACATGCACTTTCCATTTGATAGGAAGGATGGAAAAGTGGAAGAAATGAAAGTAGAAAGGATGTACTTTCCATCCTTAGGGAAGACACTATTCCCTTCATGTGTGTTTGGTAGGATAGATGGAAGAGTGTCTTCTTTTCTTCCTTTTTGTTTGGTATGGAAGGAGAGTAGAAATGATGAGATAGTTATTTACTATTTTACCCTTACACTCATGAGATGAAATCATAAATGCTTAGAGGGAAAAATGGCCATTTTCTCTTAAAATACTCTCTTCCCTTCACTGTTCCGCTCACTTTTGGGGGGCTAATTCCCTCCTTTCTTCCCTCCCCTTCATACCAAACATACACAACTCCCCTTCCTTCTAATTTTCCCCCTCCCCCTTTCATCCTTCCATCATTCCACCCAACTAAACATAAAGGAAGTGTTTTTGTTTTTGTTTTTATTTTTTTATTTTTGGGGAAAACACAAAAGGAAGAGTCAAGGCACAAGAATCTGTAGAAATGGCTAAAGACAACCGAAATCTTGATTTGGCCAAGTTTAGATTGATTAAGATAATTTTGATCAATCCATATAGTAAAGTGGATCAATTCAGATTTCTAAAAAAATTCATGCATAAAATGAAAAAAATTCCACATAATTAAAAGAACTCGGTCCCCACATAAAGATAGTCTCACACCTTGGTCAATATTTCACAGTAATAACCTTAAAACTCAGATTAGGTACACAACTTTAGTATGACATTTTAGTGACCTATCATTTATTATTTCCGGCCTTTCACCATTGGAAATTATTTAGAGCATTATTATGTATTGGGCAATTGCGCCAATAAACCCAAATTGTCACAATATTACGTGAACGAACTTCATCAAAAAATATTTTCACCAACGGACCTATCATTGTTTTTTTGGACTATATTGCCCCTCCAACGTAATTTTTTTTTTTGACTTTATTTAATTTTTTTTACATAATTCCCAAGTTTATACGTAATCCCCATAAATAGGTATAATTCCCAATCCCCAACATAAATAATATGAGTAATCCCCAAATTATTACAAAATCCCCGATACCTATTTTTTGTTAGAATCCCCATAATTGCTTAGAATTCTCAATCTCCAACATATGTGTCATGTCACATCATCATTTAATACATGTCAATCAATGTCGCCTACTTCTAACGTAAATTTGATAAAATATAATTTCCATAATACAACATAATCCTCAACTATACATATAATCCATAATTCCCAACTTTATGTTTTGTCACATCATGTCTGCTACACATCATTTCATATTTAAATGTCACATCAATTGAAAATAAAAAATATTTTTATACTTTAATATTTATAAGAAAATAAAAATATTTATTTATTTAATATTTTAATATTTATTAGAAAATGAAAATTAAAAATTCTTTATGAGAAAATAAAAAAAATTATTTAATATTTTAATATTCATAAAAAATAAAAAATAAAAAATAAATAAAATTATTTTTAAGAAAATAAAGAAATTGTTTAGTTAATATTTTAATACTTTTAATATACAATGAAAATTATTTGTTTAATTTAATAAATATTTTAATGTTTTAATAATAATTTTTATAAGAAAATAAAAAATTTATTTGTGAAAAAATAAAAAAATTCTTTATTTAATATTTTAATATTTATAAGAAAATAAAAAAATAAAAATTCTTCATAAGTAAATAAAAATTTCTTTTTTTAACATTTAATATTTATAAGGAAAAAAAAAAGATTTGATGTGACATTTAAATTGAATTTTATTTTTTAAAAAATTATACTTTTGACGGTTTGACCATTATATTGGTATTAATGTAATTATTTAATTTATCTAAGGGCATTTTTGTTGAAAAAATATATTGGCGTAAATATTTTTGGTTAAATTGCTCTTATGTATTAATCAAAATTGGAATCCACATTGTCCATGTTTTGGATTTACAATAATTTGAAGTTTGCATTTCTGTCATAATTTTAATATCCAAGCAAATACAAATATAAAAAATTCAAATAAAGAATCCGAACTTAATTCCGTCAGTGTATATAACTAAACTTCCTACTTACACTTTCAAGTGATTTGAAGTATCGATTATTTTGAAATCTAGCCCTAGCCATCAGATGATAATTGAATTGTAGAAATAGTTCTTCTTAAAAAAGCTAATAGATAACCTAGGAGAGTAGATCAGATGATTGGGTTTCGGCCCAAGCCATCAAATGATAATTGAATTGTATAAATAGTTTTTCTTAAAAGAGCTAATAAATAACATAGGAGGGTAGATTAGATGGTTGGATTTCGGCGTACCAAATTCGGGGTACTCGTTTTGAGTTTATTGGGCCATCTACCCAAGGTATTTGCTTTGTATTTTACCGACATTTGAAAAAAATAGAAGAGCTAATAGATCAATTTTTGGTCTTTGTTGATCCTTTCTATACATATTAGAATATGTATAAGTAAGGTCAATCTACCTATTAAACAAATTCATCCATTTTTGGTCTTTGTTTATCCTTTCAACACATATTAGAGTATGTTTAAGTTAGGTCATTCTATCTAATAAACAAATTCAACTTTGGTGTAATGAAAGCAAATGATCACCATACTCCAAAAAAAATGATATTTTATTTATTTATGGTTAAAAAAACTGATCCTCTAATTTTCCATAACTATTTTATAAAAAAAAAAAAAAAAAAAAAATTAATAATTCTATTCAACCTCCCTTTCTAACCTCTTTTTTTTTTTTATTCCTGGTATGTTTGAATAACTTGGAACATGTATTTTGAAAAATCACCCATTGGATTAGATGTTTCACTTATACATATCATGCATGCAACAAATCATATTGATCCAATGGTCGGCTTTTCAAAAAATAGATTGGAACAGTTTTCATAATTTTTCATTATGTCTTATAATTTTTCTCAAACCTGTGAAAAATCCATTGTTGGATTAATATGATTTGTGTAAATGGAATAATTAATCCAATGAACGATTTTTTAAAACACTCGTAGTAAGTCAAACATAAATGCAGGGAGAAAGAAAAGAGTGGCTAAACCACGTATGTAGAAACGTTCCAACGTGAGAATCTCAGGAAAGCGCACGGACTCCCGGCTCCTTCCCAGCAGCGTGTTCGAGAGAAGTAGACGCATCATTGGATGGCGAATATTCCACCAAAAATATCTGAACGACTGGCGGGAAGGAAAAGTATGCACTGACTTGGTAATACTGAGTCAATTAGACGCGTACACTACTTCACCACTTGTAGACATTGGATTGAGAAGCAAAATCAGACCACCCATTAAAGCTCTGTTTATTATTGGAATAATTAAGATCGATAATCGAAGCTAGAAATTAAGCCAAAAATGGCGGAGATTGCAGTGAACCTTGCAGTGATTCTTGTTACCGACTATGTAATTCCCTGGCTACTCGAAGAAGAAGTGAATCTCTCAAAAGGCTTAGATGGAGAATTTGAGGCCATTAAACGTGAATTAGAGAGCATTCAATCTTTTTTAAAGGATGCAGATGCAAGGGATGCAGAAGGAGACAGAGGAGACACCAGCACCAATAACCG
>JAESVK010001045.1:0-25389 GCA_017140935.1 Hamamelis virginiana
TGTAATATAAGGGCAATAAAATCTCAACTAAACAAAATGCTCTCTAACTCCAATTACAAACAGTAAATCAAAAAGTAGTAGTGGTAATAAAAACCAACTTTCAATCTCAAACAGGAAAGTGAGAAATCATATGTCACGGTCACAAAACATAAATTCATTTAAACATTTAATTAAACACAACTATAACATTGAGCATCATGAATGTACCGAAAGCATGAGTATGGCAGCTGTTGAAACGAGATGTTTTCAATTCAAATTTTGTTCAGCAAAGTAATTGAGGATGGAAGAAGAGTAAGCGGGCATATGAGTTACCAGAGGTGAATCAAATGATGGATGCAGTAGCGTACATGAAGCACGTTATGAAAGAAAAAGAACTGTTACAGACAAAATCTCACATATATAGATCAAAAAGCTTACTCCCAATTCTCAACAACCTCTCCCCAACTAGCAAAATCATCAGTGACCATGTACACCGTGCCTTAGAGAACCATGGGTAAACACAACCAAGTTGCGTGGGTGCAGATACATGCATTTGGCACAATACCAATATGCAAAAACGGAAAACTTATGAAAAAAATATAATAATAATAACAAAGAAAAATTGGCACAGGAGTACGGGACACAGGATGGATATTGTGATCAGTCAAATATATATTTTATAAAGTCAAATCAACTCAAAATCCCAATCACTTGCGAACGTCTACTCAAATCTTTGTTTGCCATTTAGCTCTATCTAAGGCCATATCCTCCTTTAAGATCATAGGCCATGACAAATTTCCATACCAAATAAAGTGAGAAAATGCAATATTAAGCCTATTTTGGTAATGATTTAAGGTACTTTTGATTTCCTTTGGAAAAGGCTGTCGATGTTATTGTTGCTATAAATTAGAAAATCACCAGTAAAATAAAATATATTGAATAAACTACAGATTTGATCAACCGACGAAGGTGGCACAGGTGGTAAAGGACCGCAGCCCGAGAATCGGAGGTCCCAAGTTTCAGTCGCTACTCCCTCATTTATCAGATGCATGGGCTTGCTGGTGGACTATGCATCCCAATGGGATTAGTTTAGGCACAAATCTCGGCGGGAGGAGGCCTAGGAAACCTCTCTTTTGCCCAACCCCCCCCCCCAAAAAAAAAAAAAAAAAAAAAAAAATGATCATCAAGAGTGCAACTACAATGGGAACCCATGAAAACAACAGGAGACATGAATCTAAAATAAAATTTTAAAAAAAAAATACAAAACAAAAACAAATATCCAAGTCATGTGTTTGTTTCGGTTCCTTATTTTGTTAAATCGGAAAGAACCGGGTTGCATTTAAATACCAAATTTAGATACGCCATATTCCAGAATTAAGTTTTGATAGTTACCTTGCATCTGAACCATGCACCACGAAAACCTGGAATAAATGATCTTGCCTCGGCCATTTGGCCAACTTCAAAAGGTAGCTCGCTACGTTTGTCCATGGCAGTCCATCAAAAAACCCTAGATAACTGCAACATCGATATTTCCAGGTTTAATAGCAACTTCATAAATTTTTTTTTTTTTTTTTTTTTAAAAAAAAAAAGAGTAAAAAACCAAAGAACTCGAGCAATAAAACACCGAATATTGCCGTATTAACAGAAATTTCAAACCCTTTATGGGTTTTCTTTTATATATTATGAATACCGCAATAAAACCCAAAACCCATAAACATTACAGCTAAATACCGCAACTGGAACCTAAAACAAAACTATTCAATCCAATGAAGCCTCTAATTGAACGAGGGAAGATTGAACTCTACAGCAAAACACGTCGAACGATCCATTTTTCTGAACTTCATCCTCTGGATTTCAGCTAAATGCAGACCAGCTTTCAAGAGCACGAGTATATTTCACCATCAATTGAAACGATGAGCCTACTCCACACTAATTTTTCTCCTAAATTTCTTTTTGGGACCAAGAGAAATGCCACAATGAATTGTAAGTTGGAAGTCACACGGGCAATAAGCCAATAACTGGCAAAATTATATTTATTTTTTTATTTATAAATCATATAATTTTTATTTATTGAGCAATTTCCATGAATAATCATAAGTTTCCAAAATATTACGCTTACGAACTCGATTCAAAACTAATTATGAAAATATTTTTTTAGGATATAAATACCCTCCATTCATATGGGTATTTACAATTTGACTATTGAAATTGTCAAAATTTTTGTAGGGATGAATTAAAAAAAAATCGAAGAATCATCAATAATCAACACAATCCTCAAATTTGTATATAATCCTCAATCCACAATGTTACAAAGGATCACCATAATTACAAATAATCACTAATCTCCGATATTGCTAAGAAAACCCAATAGAGTAGGCAAGATTTGATTGATTTGATGTTCTTGAAAAGCACAAACTGAATAAATGACATGCATGATGTTGACGTGACATGGAGTGGATTGAGGATTCTTAACAATATTAGTGATTACTAAATAAATTGCGGATTGGGGAATCTGTTTATTTTTTGGAATTATACATAAAATTTGGGATTTTGTATAAAAATTTCGGGGGACATTGAATGACCCGCATTAAATGCCGACGTGACATAAAGTGGATTGAGGATTCTTAACAATATTAGTGATTATTATATAAATTGGAGATTGTGGATTTTGTTTATTTTTTGGGATTATACATAAAATTAGGGATCCTGTACAAAAATTTAGGGAACATTGAATGACTAGTACTAAATGTTGACATAAAGTGGATTGGAGATTCTTAGCAATATTGGTGATTATTAGATAAATTGGGGATTTTGTTTATTTTTGGGGATTATACATAAAATTGGTGATTCTGTACAAATTGGTCAAACTTTAATTTTAAGGGTAATTTCGTCCAAAAAAACAGTAACAGGTGTATATCCGTAATATGTTTTGGATTGGGTTCGTATGCGTAATATTTTGGAAACTTAGAATTATTCATGAAAATTGCCATTATTTATTTGAGAAATTAAAATTGAATCTAGAAATGAATTATAATTTATAAAGAAAAAAAATTAATTGAACTAAGAAAATTAATAGAATTTTATAGAATTATATTAATAAAAAAATAATTTAATTTAATTTATAAAAAAAATGTATTTTACCAGTAAAAAATGTCATTTCCCTTAATCACGGTTACAATAACCACGAAAAACCAAATGTAAAAAGGTTAAGGGTCGGTCAATTCAACGGGATTTTTAGAGACGTTGGTCATGAACTAGTCACAAATAAGCGTGCATGTGTTTACATGTCCACCTTCTTTATATATTCATATATTCATGTATATTTATTTATTAATAAAAATAAAATAAATAATTTAAAAAACCAAATTCGCAATACATCCAAGAAAAAGGATAGTTACCCATTCTATCAAAGGTAGCCTTAATTAAAGACATTTGATTTGTCATGGGAATAGGTTGAACCTTTACTTTTGATGGTCATTTTCTATTCTACAGTCAAAGTTAACCACACAAAATATTTGTGTTAGGTTAGCTTTTCTATAGACATGGAAAATGGACATTGGGCCATACATTTATGTATGCACTTTTGAAGTCTAGCTTCTGGATTTTCGTTGACTATTTTACTATGGTAAGCTGCTTTGCAGGGTTGTGCCTTCAAAAGGTACTCATCATTTTGCAATACAAAAATACAAAATATGTTGGAGAAGGGAAATAGTGATGTAACCACTGTTGGCATGCTTGCTCTTGTGATTATGGCATTGAATTATGGCATCTTAACTATCAGATGAGTATAATTTGTAAGTATGAGAAAAGTGATTATGGGATAAATACACTCTTTTGGACTACTCCCTGTCTCCATTCCTTGCCATTCATGTGCTTAAACAAATTGGTTTGAGGCTGCCAAAGCCCTAACCAATTATGGCATTGTTTGGTTTGGGTTGTGTCCAAGACAGATACCATATAAACTAAAACCAAACTCATTAGCTTTTTAAATTGAATCCCAATTGGTTTTAAAATAAAATATGCTAAAATGTTTTCACCAAATTTTCGATTGACAAAATATTTAGGTTAGACGATGCAATTTGGATATATCTAACTATAAAATAGGTCAAGTTCGAATTAGACTATCTCTATAAATTCAAAACCTTCTCAACCTCAAACCATTGCAACCCTAATCCGCACCAACCCTAACACAACCAACCTTTTTTTGGATACGTTTACATACATATTTTTGTACTTGAATTAAAAACATGGATCTAGGCAACTTCAAGGGTTTGCCTAAAAGTTTTGAAAACTAAATCATGTTTATTTTGTTCTCTCATTGATATATAGTTTTTAAATAAATAAACTTTTGATCCAGGCAAAAAAAATCTAATTGATTTGAGAGAAATTATATTTATATTTTATTTTTTATACAGTATCTTAAAGTTTATATAGAAAAGTACTTGCTAATTAGTGATGAAATAAAAATCCAGCAAACTGTTTTTTAACTGATCAAATTTTATTTTACTAAATAGCTCCTAAAGCATCTCCAACGGTGATATACAAATTCAGTGATTCATATTCATTTTTTTTGGATAAATTAAAGTGAAAATGAATATGGATATAGATGGAGGTGCCCAAATAGTATCATACCAATTTTTTTTGCCTCAACCACGTTTTCTCACATTTTAACCTTCATTTTTTGACTCCAATACTGACATGACTGCTTTTACATTGATAAAAAAAGAGTGATTTATTTTTTGAACTGTTACCATCAAACTAATAAAATCCGAATTTATATTTTTTTGCAAATATATATATATACCGACGCGGACCCGACCACAAAACCCATAATTTAACTCCATCCCTAACCCTAATAGGGAAAAAGTGGAACCCATAAAATATTAACCAATCACAAAAGTTCATGGCACCCACGACAAGCTAAGCATGGAATTAGGGGTGTGTGCGGGTCGGGTGAGGGCAGGTGGAGGGTAAAATCGTCAATCAACCCACTATTGGATGGTGGCTAATTCTCCCACCTGTCAACCAACCTGCCTACCTCAATAACCGGCGGATTGATTAAATATATGGCGGATTTCAACCGGCGAGTTAGGCAGATTGAGCGGGTGAAGCATTACTATTTTTTTTTTATAAACACCTAAAGTTCTTAAAATATTTTTAACAAACAAAAACACTTCAAATTCGTATATAACAATGCAATATTGTGTTATTTAGTAATTAAACTATAATCGAAACAATTCTTCCAATATTAATAAACTAAAGTACCAAAATAAATTGTCCTACAATAAAATCTACTAACTAGATACATAATAATAAATATTTATTATTATTAAAAAATCTTACAAACTAACATATAGTTTAACATTCAAAATTGAAAGAATAACAAATCAAATAAGTACATATTCAAACTATCATAATAAACATCTTTAAAAAAATAAAAAACACTAACTTGCAAGCATATCCAATTAAGGGAAAATATAATATAGTAATGAAATTTATTTTATATAAATATATTATTTATTTATATATAATTATTTGGCGGGTGGTGACAGATTTAGGGCGGGTTATCACATCTATACCCGTCGACTGACCCAACCAACCAAAAATTCATCAAATCCATCCAACCCAACCCAATCCGCCTAACCATTGTAACCGCGGATTGCGGATGGAGTTGGGTCCGGCTGGTTGGACGGATTTTTGCACACCCTTGCGTGGAACCAATTCACGAACCTCGCCCACATTGGTCAGCACCGCTCACATGCTGCACAAATATATATATATATATATATATTTATATATGGGACAGGTTCTCCTTACACCCTATTTTGACACCTATGTTTACACCCCGTTTTCAAATACAATTGTAAGTAGAAAATTTTTAGAAATCGACCGTTAAATTAGATATTTATCTTATGTTTGTCATGCATGAAAAAAATTGGAGTGATCCGACGGTTAGTTTTAAAAAAATATTATTTTGAAGAACTATTAGTTTTTTTATTAATTAAAAACATAACAATTTTTTATAGTGACATTTCTTAAAATCTAACCATTGGATCACTATGATTTTTTGTATACATGATATGCATAAGAAATGTATTGAATCCAACGGTCGGCTTGTTAAAATATCTATCATAGATAGTGTTTTGAAAACGAGGTGTAAACATAGGTGTCAAAATAGAGTGTAAGAGGAACTCGACTCTCTCTCTCTCTCTATATATATATATATATATATATACACACACACATCGTCACAGTATTTTATTTTTCTTCATTTTTTATTTTATTTTTCTCCTTTTCTCAAAGCTTATTTTATTTTTGGAGGAGAGTGAGAGAGAGGAGGAGAACAGAAACGCGAGCCAGCCAACCTTTTGTTTCTCATATCTCCTCATTATTATGGAATAAATTATAGTCTTATAGAATACATATATATAAATTCTTTTATTTTGTTGGGTTCCGCCTTTGCTTTGCTGCTCTCCTTCTCTCGCTCTCTCTCTCTCTCTCTCTCTCTCTTCCTCTCTCTTCTATTTCTCTCCCCAACTTCTCAGGTCTCAGAACTCCCAGTAGTCATTGAGAAAGCCCTGCTCTCTAATTCAGGTCTGTATTGCCATTTGATCTATACGAAGTAGTCTCCTTTTTCTCTTCCCATCAATTATATGTGGATATATATCTATAGAGTTTCCGATTGTTTGTATGCGTTCTAGGGTTTGATTTTTATCAGGGTTTTCGGGGTTTTTTTTATCATTCCCAATCGATCTTCTTTGTTTGGGGATGGATTGTCGTGGGTATTATTTCGATGTGAGTTCCATCGAATTGGGCTCATCGAGATGGTTTTGTTGTTTAGGGTTCTAAAATTGTTGTTATTGTTATTTTTTAATATTTTTTACCTCTTTGATTGGTTTTCAGCTTTTTAATTATTATTTTGTTTAATTTTTAATCTTTGTTTTTAGGGTTTATTGCTATTTGTGTTATTGAATGTGGGTTTTGGTTTTAAGAACTTTTATTGACGAGTTTGAGAAATTGTTCAATGCAAGGTTTTTATGCTCCGTTTGGTTTCCGAGGAAAGCAAAGCAAAGTTTAAATCTTTGAAAAATCTTTTAATTGTTTTGAAAATTGAGACAGTTTTATGTATAGCTGCGGATTATTTTATGGGCTTTTGAAATAATTCTATAAAAGCTGAATAAATGCTTGCGATATTTATGAGATTTTTATCATGCAAAATAAGGTTCAGGAGCTAAATTTTGACTGTTTTCTCGTGCGTATTTGTTTTCTTCTAGCGGGCAAGGTTAAAGGACTGTGGAGGAAGGAGTTTCTGAGTGCAAAATGGCAGGGATTTCAAGTGAGGAGTCTGGAGTTGGAAGGTCAATGGAGGGGATTTCAAGTGGGCAGCGTTGTCAATCAGGGGAAGCATTGGCGGAATGGCGGTCTTCTGAGCAGGTGGAAAATGGAACCCCATCAACCTCGCCCCCTTACTGGGACACTGATGACGACGAAGACTGTGGTATGGCATTTTTCATCATCTTTCTGCTGTTTTAGTATTTCCTTGCCTCCTAATTTATTTACTTATTTTTTATGATTTTTGGGTTCATGATAACTCCATGTTATCAATGATGCTTCAGAATTAGTAATCCAAAGTGAAAAATTGGGGTTTGTTTGATTCTTGATGGAAATTGAATGGCTCCATTGTATTGTAGATAGTATTTAAAGGTACAAATTCATCATTACAAAACTGGGATCAATTATGCAGACTTATGCCCTGTTGCAACTGATGGTGTGGGGATCAATCTTAGGATTTAATGTCATGCCACTGTTTCGAAATTTTAATATATTTTCTAATGATGGCTGTTATAATAGTTCAATTTATGCTGATGAATGTAGGCAATGAATTGTATAGAGAACAAAATGGAGATATTCAATGTCCATGAAATGTCCAAACACACTCTAGACTTGAAAAGGGTGTCCTTGTACATATACATGTGTTCTTTGTTTGTGTTTACCCCGTATATTTATTCATTTTTTTTTTTTGTTTAATACTTCTAATGCAAAGTTTTCCTATTTTTATTTATTATAGAAAAACCTTTGAGAAATTCTTTCAAGTTGTGGATTCACCTTACTCTGAGAGATGATTTCAGTGTTGAACTCGTTGAATGTGTGTATGAGATTTTTTTCCCTGCAAATTAAGTTTTCATAAGTAGAAGGAGAAGCCCAGTAGTTACATAACTACTTAAAACAACTAGGAATATAATAATGGTTGATAAACCATAATAAACAATAGAAAACAAATGAAAGCACTGCAATAAAGATAAAGGCTGAACTCCATGCCAACTAACAGCTCAAATCAAGCTGACTAGTGGGCTGGCTTGACCGTGGATGGGCTTCGGATGCCCCTGCAGGCTGCATGATGGAGGTAGTAGTTAGTCTGTTTTAGACTGCCTTTTTGTTTTCAGATTTCGATTCTCACGGCAGTTTAATAATCAAATGCTGTGACCTTCACTATTCTTGGGCTTCTCTTCATTGTAGGAGGAGAAGGCAAAATATTTATCCCATGATATTTTTATGGTGTGCAAAAGTGTGAATCACCATTTTTTACACAATAAAGTTGCTAAGCCTTTTATTCTTTTGAATTTAGCTTGGCAGGGACTAGTTTTCTAGTTTGTTTTAATTTTATGACATTAAGTGGAAGTCAAACCTGCTTCGTGAAATTACCTGTTTGGATTATATGAAAAGAGAGAACCCAAGGATATTAGAGAAAAGAGAGAACCAGAGGATATTAGAGAATTGCTTTGAGGACATTTATGGCCTTCTTGACAAAATTATTGTGGTTACTTCTTCTTGACTCTGCATGAATAATGAGTCCCAGGGAATATTTGTTCTGCCTATCATGTATGTTGTGTAGATGTCCTTTACCCTGTCTGAGTTTAGTTGAATTTTTTCGGAGACCATGATGGTAGGATCCTTATCATCTTCTTGGATCTTCTCATGAAGTTATGATGGTAAAATTGTAGTAAGGCTAACTGTTTCTCTTTTTTATGGTTTTAGGGAAGCAAAAGTCTTGCCAATATTATTATTGAAAGGGAGCTTTTAAATACGATCCGAGTGATGAAACTATGGTTTTAGGGATCCATGGGGATATTCTGCATTCTGAAAGAAATAATGGATAGTCTTGCCTTTGCTAGTTTGTTGATTCTCTTGGCCTTCTAGATTTGGAAACTCATTTGTGGATTTCCTTTCAGAAAGAGGAGTATCTTTGTTGATTTCTCTTTAAACATACATGTTATGTTATTTTGTAATTTTTGTGTAAAACGTAATGTAATAATTGTACCGAGAATAAAATTCCCTCCTTATGACAAGTGTGATGACAATATGTCATAAACATCTTGCTTCATCTGATGACTACTTGTAATGAAATTTTAAACTTCTTTCTGTTGTCTACTTATTTTTCCTCTAATGTAGAAAAGACCTCCATAATGTTTTTACAATTATCGGCTTGCATAAGCTTCTGCTCTTCAATTTTTCATTATGGTTGTCTTGTCTCCAATATGCTCAAGTCATCCTTTTCTGTATGCTATATATATATATATATATATATATATATATATATGTTTGAGGGATTTCTTTGTGTTCAATACATTTTGGTTTATATTTCTTAGGGCAGAATTCTTTGTTAAAGTTTCAATATTTTTATATTGTCTTCGTAATGCTTTGACAACTAAACACAACGTCAAATTACAACTTTGAACCACCATTCCTGTGGTAGATTTTGATTATCTCTCTTGTGCATACACTTATATGTGTGAATATCAGCTTTTCACATTCAAAGAGTCAAGGGATCTGCTCTTTCATTTTTTCCAATCAGGGATCAGCAATCTGATTCTCTATCAAATTATACAAGCTGTTATGTGGTTACATTTGTTCACGAAATAGATTTACTTCTTTGCAGGGCCAAAACCTTCCGAGTTGTATGGAAAATATACGTGGAAGATAGAGAAGTTCTCACAAATTAACAAGAGAGAACTTCGTAGTAATGCGTTTGAGGTTGGCGGCTACAAATGGTATGAGGCCTTGAGTGTAAATTACTTTTTGCTTTGACCACTTTATGAGTTGCTATTCCCTTCGATTCTCATTCTTCATTCACAAATAAAATCCAATGCATATTTCATACTTAAAAACTTTATGTGTGTGTGTGTTTGTGTGTGTGTATAAGATGTGGCTACTCATGTATACATTTATATATATATGCATACATATAGATGCATGGGGTCCATAATATTTATATATAATGAGAAAAGGCTGCTTGTGTATACATATAGTTTCATACATATGGATACATGTGTTTATATGCGTATATGTTTATATATCTACATAGTTTCATGAATTTTGGGTAACATTGATATGTTTATATATCTACAAACTTTCATGAATTTTGGGTAACATTGAGAGCGTCGAAAAAAAAAAAAAAACACCATAAAAAAAGAAGAAAGAAAGAGAAATGGTTAATTTTACCCCCTATAAACTGAAGGTTAACATTTTGATTTGTCTTTAAAGTTGATGATGCCCATGCATGAATTTTGTCTAACAACTCTAACCAGTAGCTCTGGTTAAAAGAAATACCCATGGCATCATTTTTTGAACAGTTGAATCAAATGAAGGTTTCTCATGTAGATGCATTCGTGCATCGAATGCTCCCATGGTAAAACATCAACGGCACTGCAATGAGAGACAAAATACCGGTTGATGGTTTCTGATAGAATGGTGTTTACAGTTTTTTCCATCTGATCAATTGGTTATTATTTTTATTTATTTTTCCTTCATAACCGGACCTTTATCCACATGATAATAGCTATATTGCCAGACCGATTTCTAAGGTTGCCTCATATCCACCTTTTATTTTAGACAATGAAAACACTATCCACTTACATAGGTATGCTGAGGGTTTCATGTATCATAGACACGTGTGGCATGCAAAATCAGTCATAATAACATGAAAAGTTGTGGCACTAAGAAGGTTGTTGATCTGGTGGCAGGTACATTTTAATCTATCCCCAAGGCTGTGATGTCTGCAATCATCTTTCTCTGTTTCTCTGTGTTGCTAATCATGACAAACTTCTTCCAGGTTTGACCATTTTTGTGATTTTCATTTGGCCTAATTGTCAAAATTCCGCATTCTCTGTGGATGATATCGTGTAGTGTTTCTTTTGTTTTTGAAACAGGGTGGAGTCATTTTGCACAATTTACAATTGCTGTGGTGAATAAAGATCCAAAGAAATCTAAATATTCTGGTTGGTTGTTAAATATTGGTGTAATTATCATAATGCAATTACTGACTTTCACGTGTACAGCACTAATGCAGTAAATGCAAATTCTGCAGATACATTACATCGGTTCTGGAAGAAAGAGCATGACTGGGGATGGAAAAAATTTATGGAGCTATCAAAAGTGTTAGATGGGTTTATTGATGCTGACACTCTTATAATAAAGGCTCAAGTCCAAGTTATCAGGTTTTGATTATTCACTTAATTCATCATGTTGTTATTATCTATTATGTTGCCCCAGTCAGACAGACTGGTGAACAGGCGAATTGGCCTTTCATCTGGTTTGGTTCTCTAAGTAGACCATTTATGCTTAAAACCCCACTTGAACTGGTTTGAATGTGCGGATGTGGTTCCTATATTAAAAAAAATTAAAATAACAGGTAGGTGCTGTGTTGGCATATAAAGATTATTTATTTGAATGCCATTTATATATTGATTCTAACATCCAAGCACAAGACCATGATGGTAGTTCATCTGAAACATATTTTCCCCGTGGTTTTGATAATTTATTTTTACAACAATGCTTTGCAGCTTTGGAAATAAAATTGTTATTCTTTTCAATAACCAGCGGGCTTTAAAATGCTATCATGAAAAGCAACAATTTTAGGACTGCAAGCGAATGAGTGCAGCTCTAAATTAAAGAGCTAACTATATTTGAGCATGATGATTGGACTTTGAACTGCTTTGATACTTTTGATCCAATTCACTTTCTTAAACTGTTTTATTAAAGAACTGATTATGGTTCGATTGGCCGGTTCAGTCTAGTTCTAATAACTACGCATACCACAAATGAAAATATTATTTTCTATATATTATAATCTCCTAGTTATTTTCATATAATAATACATATTTTTATTCTTAGAACAAATAATATAATTGGGATTTTGCAACAAAATCATTATTTAGTAGGTATAGAACATTAATCATTCACTAAAGGACCAGTTTATTTTCTCAAAAAATTATTTATGACCAGGGTTCGCAGCTAAGTTATTGCTAGCTATTAGGGGACTAGCTGTAGTAATATTATTATTATTCACATTGCCTTATAACAATCATAAGAGTTTGACAAGCCTAGTTCTGATCCCAGGGATTCTAGCTGTAAAAGTATGAAAAATTGATAATTGAGATCACACCTACTCACTCACTTACTTTTGTTTCTTTAATTTGTTATTATTCCTTTGGTGAGTTGATTTTGGAGGTCATCCTGACTTTAGTTTTCCTATGGCGTCATCCTTATTGTGGACTTAAAATTCTGAGTATTCTTCCAATTATATAGTTATTTCCCCAATTTTACGCATTTTCTTTAATCATGGCTTTAATGGTAGAGTGGCTCCATTGTCACTACCTTTTTGTTTGAATTTGCTATAGAAATTTATCATATTGTTAACAATTCTGTTATGTGCTTTTGATTTGTAGGGAGAAAGCAGATCGTCCCTTTCGTTGCCTTGATTGTCAGTATAGGAGAGAACTTGTTCGGGTATATTTAACAAATGTGGAGCAAATTTGCCGGCGTTTTGTGGAAGAGAGAAGAGGCAAACTTGTGAAGCTGATAGAAGACAAGGCTAGGTGGGCAAGGTAAGAATATATGTATTTTCTGAGTTGCTATTCATCCCCACCCTACCCCCCCACCCACACACACACACACAGGTACATGTCTTATGATCATCATTGGTTATCTAATTACAATTATTCAACATATTCTCTTTTGGAAGATGTGGTGCTTTATAGGTTTTTAGATTATTTGGTCTTTTTGTTCCTAGGACCATTCACTGATGTCTTCTGTGTTTTTCATCACATTGGCTTGAGCTTGGTATTTATTATTTCAAGTGTCAAACAATTTCACTAGCTGCTTTGTAGGAGCCACATTTTGGACTTTGGGACCCTGAATATTATTGATTTTTGGCTTGTAGGCTACAAAACTAATTTATTTTCTGTTATGCTCTATGTTTTAGTTGTCAATCATTATTGAATCTTGTTATTTTTTGGGTCGTGTAGTTTCTTTTCTGTAACTGGTTTTTGTGATGGTTGCAGCTTCTGCTCTTTCTGGTTAGGAATTGACCAAAATGCTAGGCGCTGCATGTCCGGGGAGAAAACAGACATGATCCTGAAAGTAGTTGTAAAGCATTTTTTTATAGAGAAGGAAGTCACGTCTACTTTGGTAATGGATTCCCTGTACAGTGGACTGAAGGCTCTTGAAGGCCAGACTAAATGCAAGAAAGGTAGGGCAAAGTTATTGGATGCTGAAGAAATGCCAGCTCCTATTGTTCGTGTGGAGAAAGATATGTTTGTTTTGGTGGATGACGTGTTACTACTACTTGAGAGGGCTGCCTTGGAACCATTGCCCCCAAAGGATGATAAGGGTCCTCAAAATCGTACCAAGGTGAGCTATAGAATGTGCAATTGTGATATTATTTAAGAAAACTTGTGATTTCTTGCATATATTTCATTTGGTTATTTAAGATGCAAAACATGGATTTTATTCATAACAAATATCCTTATGATGTTTTTGTCTGTTAAACATTTTCTGGTTGATATATGTCAAGGGGTGATAAAATCATGAAACGAACGTTATAACTCTTTGTCAATATTAATCTGGAAATGAAGATTTATATCAGAAATGAACGTTAACAGATATTCTAATTTGTTTGGCTCATCCTCTTCTTTTGGAGTTTGTTAGCCTTTATGTTTTTTTTTTCCCTCGAGTTCGTAAATGTCTGCCTTTATGTTTTTCACTTGGAAGCTTCGTGTATTTGAGCAACTGGTTGTGGAATGACTTGGGAAAAGGAAATTCTTGCACTGGCTGACTTTTGACTTGAATTTCTATAGGTCTTTCCATTTTATTTTCCTTTCCAATGTCATATCCCTTTATACCATAACATATTTGTTTATTGGACGACACATAGCCCTATACTCATTTGATGGTTCTGCAACCTTTTGCCTTTATATGTAGGATGGGAGCTCTGGAGAAGACTTCAACAAGGACTCCATTGAGCGTGATGAAAGGCGTCTTACAGAACTGGGTCGTAGGACTGTGGAAATTTTTGTCTTGGCCCATATATTTAGGTAATCCATTTGGAGATGTCTATGCAATCCACTGCTGATTTCTTTTCTTTTCTTTATTTATTTATTTATTTTTTTTTTCTGGTCTTAAAACTGTTACTTGTTATTAATTGCTGAGTACTGATTCATCCTAATTCTGGTAATTACCCTTTGTCTGCCTTTGTCTCTGTATTTTGTATATGACATCATGAATATATCCAACAAAAATTATTTTTCCTTGATTCTGTATCATTATAAATACCATCATATGGTGTTAATCTTCATAGAATCCCCTTTTGCCTTCAAAATATTGATGAATTCTTAGTTGTCGCTAAACTTCTAAGTTCAGACTCGTGCATTACCTGTAGCGGCTGTTAAAAAAATTTGTTTCTAGTTAAAGAAATTTCTTCTGTCAATCCTTCTGAATGATTTGTTTAGTTTGTTTATTTAATTTTAATTGATATGATCCATTTTAAAAGATAAGTTGTGACCAATGAATACAAGGTGAAAAAGCAGATGACTAGATGAGGGTACTCCTGAATGCCATGCCGTGCAGATGATAAAGCCTTACTAATGTGGGTTTACCCAGAATTTAAAAAAAAAAAAAATGAAAAAAAATGAAGAAAGAATAACAATCACGCTTCAAAATTAATAACAAGCAGCCCTAGAGTCAGCAGCTCTGTCTTCAATCACATCTACCTCAAATTCCACTGTTGAAAATATGTCTTCTCCCAAGTAGCTTATAGAACCTTTATGAGCAATCTTGGTATATTATCTATGACAAACTTATTATACTTTTCTTGGTTAATTTTTTATGTATAGTTGCCTTGTATTTTTTTCTTTATGTTACAGCAATAAAATTGAAGTTGCCTATCAAGAAGCTGTTGCTTTGAAGAGGCAAGAGGAGCTTATTCGTGAAGAAGAGGCAGCATGGCTAGCTGAAAGTGACCAGAAGGCAAAACGTGGGGCAGCTGAGAAGGAAAAGAAATCTAAGAAAAAACAGGTCTTGATATTTTCACATAAATCTGATGGGAGTTCTGAGACTTATTTTATAGAAATTTGAATTGATATGCATAAGTTGTTGTTGGGTACTTGAGTTGAAGCAATTGAGTAATTGAGAGTATTCAATTGTTTATTGTTTTTTTTTTTGGATTGTATGTGAAAATTCCATATCATGATAATATTTATATCTGTGGTCATAGAAGAGGGAAACTTGCCACTATTAATTGCATATATTATGAAAAAAATATCAAAAACAAAAAAAAAATCAATATTTTTGCCTTATGGGAGTAACATTGTGTGAAAACTAGGTCAAAACATGTGTTGCTCTAAGTTTGTTGGAGCTTGCTAGCACCATCCAGTATTGATAATTTTATTTATAGAGCCATGCTATTATGGATTTGTGCTTTCCTTCCCTTTTCATCTTGATGGTTTGACAAGTCTGTTTAATATGCATTAATTTGTCTTTAGTGAGCTGCATATTTGATTAACCTTCGCCCCTTTCTTACAATTCTATTAGCTTTCACATGCTTGCTTCCTCAGCATTTTCTTTTATTCAGGTGTCAACCTATTTCCACTAATAGAAATTGTTTTTCCCCCTTTTGATTTATTTATTCTTATTTGGGAAGAGGCAGAAGCAGAAGAAGCAGTAGTTCCTTTTTTTTTTTTTTTGGGGGGGGGGGGGGGGGGGGGGGGGCGCAGTTTGTTTCAAGGTAGTGTTGTCTCCAAAAAGAATATTCATTATGTTCTTTTGAATTCTGATGCACCTTTTCTTGTTATCTTATATATGGCAGGCTAAACAAAAACGGAATAATCGCAAAGTAAAGGATAAAGGAAGGGAGGAAAAGTCTGGTGTGGCAGTACAAGACAAACCCCACCAAGAAAGACTGCCAGACGAAGGAAAAGACTTCATGTCAGAGGAGGTGCAACCTGTGCTTGAAAAGCCTGATACAACTGAAGATGCTTCTGATTCTGATTCACTGGACTGCGTTGCTGAAGTACCTCAGCCTGATTCTGAAGACAGAGATGCTAGCCCTGTCAATTGGGATACTGATACATCAGAAGTTCATCCCCCCGCTGAAGCCAGTAGCAGTAGAATCAGTGGCCTATCATCTGTTCAAAATGGAATGGCTGAAAGGAAGAGCCCATCTGTAATGGATGATAGTTCCTCAACGTGTTCTACTGACTCAGTCCCATCAGTAGTAATGAATGGACCATACAAAGGGAATTCCTTTCCGCACTTGAGAAGCCAAAAATCACCTGGCAGGTAAATGCTTAGCCTACTATCTCTTTTGTGCTACTGGACAGAAATATTTGTTATTTATGTGATTCAATTTTGCAGAGGAAAGAACCAGCGAGGCAAGGGGACATATGATGGGACTAATTGGGCCAATGAAATGGATGGTCATCCATCTGAACCTGCAACTGATGCAGGGCATCTAAATGATGTTTCTGGAAGTTGTAAGGCTGCTGAATCTGAGTCTGAGGCTGTTGTTCACTCCTTGCAGGATCGGATAAAGTGGCTCGAGCAGCATGTAGTTAAGAAGGTGGAATTGCCATCATTTTCTTTTACTTTTACAAATCAAAATTTTTACCTACCAGCTAATTATTAGTTGTTTCAAAATATATAAATCTGAAGGCAATGTCATGGCTTAGGAAAAATAGCATCTAGGCACTAGCTTTTGAGTCATTCATGGGTGTAGAATGTAGTGGCATTATCCTTCAATTTGTTCTGTTGGCTCTTCTTGGCAAGAGAGGTTCCAATCCCATTATATGGGTCCTTTTTTATTCATTTATACAATCATAAATGTGCTCTTGAGAATATTGTATCATTTTTTTTTTTTTTTAATATATCCTTTTAAAAAAATAATAATAATTTCTCATTTAGCTCTTTTAGTGTCCCGATTTTGGCAGTTTGAAGTATTGTTTTCTTTTCATGAGAATATTTAATTTTGATTTTTGATGTTCGCAAAGCAAATCAATGAATTTGTCAAAGTTTTTTGTTTTTGTTTTTTTAATATAAATATTTTTTTCCTATTTTAGAGGGTCATATTATTCCATGAAATATCAGTTTGTTTTTGTTTTTATTTCCTTTAGGGAATTTAATTTCCAGTTTTTTATGATGGGCTTTTGCGTTTCCATGTTATAGGAAGAAGAAGTTGTTTCACTGCAAAGGAAACTGAGCACCAAAGACCAGGTTGATATAGAAAGACCTTCCAAGGAAAGGTCGACAACAGTACCATCTTCTCCGAGGAGCCCTCCAAAAAATCTGCCGTCTACTGTTCAGCTGAAGACAGAGTCCAAGGTTAGTCCTGTTGTCGATCCTATTCCATCAAGGAAAACATCGTCAAACAGCGCACATCAAGCTGATAAAGTTGCACCTTTAGTGACTTCATTCCAAAGCATGGCTGCATCTAAACCTGACACCCAAAAGGCTGCAACTTCAAAACCAACTGAAAAACCCACAGCCCAGCCAGTGCCTGTAATGTCAAGGCCCTCTAGTGCCCCTTTAATCCCTGATCCTAGGCCAACTGCTCCTGTTGTTTCCATGGTTCAAACAGCCCCACTACTAGCCCGTTCTGTGAGTGCGACAGGCCGGTTGGGTCCAGACCCATCACCAGCAACCCATAGTTTTGGTCCTCAATCCTATAGAAATGCCATGATGGGTAACACTGTATCTGCAAGTTCATCTGGTTTTGCTCATCCTCAGCCTCCAAGTTCAGCAGTAAACTCCTCACCAGCATATGCTCAACCACCTGCCTTGGTGTCTGCACCAATGTTTTTAACCCAGAGCTCCGAGAGAATGGACCAAAACTCTGTCAAATCAGGCTTTTCTTTTGGCATGACAACCCGGGACGTCTTGCAGAACGGACCACAGTGGATGGAGTGCCCTCAAAGGGATGTCAGCAGAAGCATAAACTGTGAACCCTCTTCCCTGGTTAATGATGTTCAAAATCGTGATTGGTACAAACACATTCACAGTGGTTCCCGGGAGCGCTTCTCAACTGAGTTTCCAGCCTGTACATCAGGTCGTCAGACCCAAGGTGTTTTGGCAGATGAGTTCCCACACCTTGATATTATCAACGAGCTGCTTGATGATGAGCATGGTATCGGGAAAGCAGCTAAGTCAAGCAGAGTTTTCCAGAGCCTCAGCAACGGGCCTCACATACTGAATCGGCAGCTCAGTTTTCCTGGTGAGATGGGGATATCGGGTGACTTGGGCTCCTCAACCAGCCCATGCAGGTTCGAGCGAACACGGAGTTACCATGACGATGGGTTCCAACGGGGCTATGCCTCTTCTGGTGTCCATTTCGACCCGTTGAGGGACATGATTCCGCAAGCTAATTCATTGCCTTACGGAAATGGGCAGGTTGATGGATTGATTCCAAACCACTGGCAGGTTGCTAGTTCCGAACTGTCTGCACTTAGCATGATGAACGCAGAAGGCGATGGTTACCCGTATCATATTCCGGAATATACGAATCTGGGGTGCGGCGTCAATGGTTATACAGTATTCCGGCCTTCAAATGGACATTAAATGGTTACTTTATGACGGAGTTTGCCCACAAATTTGTGGGCTACTGTCCGTTGTAATAATGTATTTGAGGAAATTGTTGGGTCTTGGATTTGGAGTGAGCTTGTAAGCCTTTTGACCAGAAAACATTTTGTAAAGAGTGATTCTGCCTTCTTTGCTTCTCCACTCTTGCTACTTAAAAATATGGCTCTCCCTTAACATGTGGGGGGATTGGAGGTTGATTTTCGTTATCAACATTTTCTATTTCCTGGCTGCTACTTGAAAAAACTCATATCATCTTGGCATCACCTACAGGAAGATCTTAGTCATCATACCAAGAGCTATAACTGTCACAATTCACCCTCATCTATAGGCCCCAGATGGTGATCGATTTAAATTGGTCCCTTGGTCTTCTATGCCAATAAGAGTTCATATGAATTGCTACATACACTCACATGATGTTCTTTTTATTTATTTATTATTTATTAATTTAAGTTGAAGGTAGGATCAGCTTAAATTTTTTCATTAATTACTAACTTATTACTGTCATATCAACCAATAAAAAAAAAGTAAGTAGATTTCTATAGTATCTTTAATATTTTTTATTTGCTCCTTTAGAAATTTTTACCCACTATTTTTATTTGTACTTTTCAATGGCATCTCAAGTCTAAAAGAATAACATGCAAGCTCAATAGCCTATTGTAATTGTAATTCTACTATACTAGTGGGAGCCAGAATAGCATAGGTAAGAGTGAAATATATGAATGTAAATAATCTACTTGGTTTTCAAAAATAAACCTTGCTATCTGAAAATTGTTAAGTGACACCAAAATAATAATAATAATACACCCAAAAGCATTAAAAAATTTTATTTTACTTTCATTTATCTCGATGATTTACATAAATTTATAAGGTACTATTTGGAAAATATAAAAACTTAATAAATTGAAGATGAATTTAACTGATTTTGATTTCATTTAACATATTCTTTTATTATAAATCAGTTTAGTAATCTGTCTGGTTTTGATTTTACTACTATTTGGTATATTTATTTATTTTTATATAAATTTATTAAACCGTGTATAAAAAGTAAAGTATGTACAAGCACAATTTTTTTTTTTTTTTTAAAATCAATTTCAAATTGATTTATTTAAAAATTAGATAATAAAAAAAGAGTGAATATAACTTGATTTAGTCTTAAATTTTTTCAAATATAGGTCCTAAATAATTAAAGAGAGTGGACATAGTTTGATTTAGTTTATAAAATTCTCAAACCTACCTTAAAATCCAAGATCAAAGACCCGTCATAAAACGGGTTTGGGTTAGCCCGTGTTACAGGGCGCCATGACAGGGGTAGATAAGGTAATTCTCTCCTTCACCACGTTCATATAAATGCCAACATTTAGGGTTTGCTGTAGGAACTAGGGACTAGAAATAGTAGAGTTGCCCAAGGCCTCACCTTCACTCTCTTCCATCTTTCCGTCACCGGATCTCAAACACAGGTAGTTTTTGTCTCAGAATTTTTATTAATTCTATGGCTTATAATTTTAGATTTTTTTATTTACGCTTCTTTGATTCAGCATATTTGAAAGTACTGTGTTGCTTTTTGAAAGCAAACACTGCTTTGATTTTGATTAGCTCTTCAAACTCCAAAGTAAGAAAGTTATAAACTACTTTCAAAATCCTTTACTTCATCGATTTTTGTTTTGTATTTGTAGTGAAAATGTCGTGCGGAGACTTGGCTTGCACCTACGCTTCTCTTATTCTTCACGATGATGGAATCGCAATCACGGTACACGCTCGCCTCATCCTTTTTATGATTTTTTTTTTGTCTTGTGTTATCCTTTACCCTAGTTTAGTCGCCGAGAAAGTGAAGGAAAAGAAAATAAAATAGAATTTTGTACCGTAGTTGTTATACTTTGTTTTGGCATCTCGAAATATGAACCAAAAAAAAGCCCCAACTAATACAAATACTCGTATTAGTCTCTAAAAAATAAAAATTTCAATGTTTATTGATTCTGTGTGTCTATAATGTATTAATGTGGTCTTTATGCTTCTTTTATATCTGTTTTTCATACCTTCCATTGTTTAATGCTGTATCTGTTTTTCAATGGCACGTGCAATGTTTTTTAGAAGACAAATTACTAAGGACTCGAAACTATTTGTAGAAGGGATTGCAAAACCAGATCAAATGTTTATGACCCGAAAATTATTGAAGCTCTAAAGGGTAAAAGTTCTTACCCAGTAACTATTTTCTGATGAGATCAACAGTGCCTTGGTAGGATATCACCGATAATTTTTATGAGGTTGGAGATTACTTGCATGCTTCGGTGCTATATTGTAGGTGACTGTACCTTTATTCTCTGTTTTGGATTTAGGAAAGAACAAGGGAAGAGTTTAAAACTGCTTTCGGAAAAGGATCATTTTTAAGCAATTTTCAGCATTTTGCTGTCCGTTCCCTGGACTTTTCTGGCATCCAAACTGAACCTTAATGATTGTATTTCTGCCCAGGAATATCTACATTTGGGTGGGATGTCATATGTGTTTCTATATGATGCATTTTTTAGACAGGAAAATGCGTCTTCCGAGGTTTTCCATTGGAGGATGAGGAATATCATTTGCAGGATTAGCTCTCATTTTTATTCAATCTTGTAGTCATGTTTATGTATAAACTTTATTAGCTTTAAAATTCTTGCCAATTCTAGAAATTGGAATGGCCTGTTATGTTGGTTTATTGAATTAGTGAAAACTGACTTATGTTGTCATTTATAATGACAAACTGGGCTTGGTTAAATTTTGTTTCCTTATTTTACAGGCTGAGAAGATTGCAGCTTTGGTCAAAGCTGCAAATGTGAAAACTGATTCTTACTGGCCTGGATTATTTTCCAAGCTCTTGGAGAAGAGAAGCATTGAGGACCTTATTTTGAATGCTGGTTCAGGTAACAAATTCTAGAATAGTTGATCACCTGTGATTCCCTCTGTGTTTTCTCTTGTAAGTAACTCTATTAAATTTTCTTAATGTCGTATTTGAAATGCAGGGGGTGCGCCTGTAGTGCTTGCAGCTCCTGCTGGTGCTGCTGCTAGTGCTGCTGGTGCTGCCGTTCCTGCTCCTGCTGCTGAAGAGAAGAAGGTAATATTTCTTGTTTGGATTGAGACTTGCTTAGTTGTTTGTTGGTTTTTATTTCTTCAAAATCTTATCTGTCTTTGGAACTTTGATTCACCAATCATTGCTTGGAATGTCTTCGTTTTCATTTCACCGGTGACAGCTGTCTCAAATGGGCACATATTCATCAATGTTTCCATGTAGGATTTAAACCCCTTTAGCTTACTAGTTGGAAAATTTACTATGTTTAAATGTTCAGGTTAATGTTAAGATAAACTTTGGGACGGTGGTTGGTAACAATGTAATATTTGTCTGCTGCAAACATGATCTTAGTTGGAGAATTTAGAAGCCATTTCTATAATTTATTTTTCTGTTTACCAAATGCAAGGTCTAAGCTTTGGTTATTTAATATTGATAAAGAATGTTACTTGTGAAACAATGTGTTCCATGGTGTTCAAAAGATGCTGTAGATATATGGTTTTATCATATTACAAGCCTTTTTTATATAATTTTTAAAGCTTTCTTAAGCACTGTGCCCCATCCTTTGCCCTACTGTTTTATACACACACACACACACACACACACACACACACACACACACTCATATATATATGTATGTATGTATGTATGTATTGACATGTGGTGGGATTTGACTCCGTGCGCTACATAATAGTCATAGGTTAGTAGGTTACCATTAGGTGAAGACACTATGGTCCACTGCTCTTATATTTAGTGCAGTTAGTTTGTAAATGTCAAATGAAGGATTAATTGGAATAACAAGACTTGCTTTTTATGGTGACCTATTCTATGAGTTAAGGTGTAAGGTTGTCTAATGCTCTTGAATTTAATAAAAAAAGTAAAACGAGGACAGCTTGATTTGTTGCATTTCCATTATCTGTTTGTTTATCAAGCAGCCTGTGTTTTTTATTAAATATTGGAAAATGGATCAGCTCAGTCTGACATGACTTCTAAGATACTCTAGATCCCAAGTGTGTGAGGAAACAATGTTGGGGAATAATTACTCTAGTGGCCTGTTTGTTACGAGGGAAAAGTGGGAGGAGGGAAAAGTGGAGGGAAGAGAGATTTGGGACATGTTTGGTAGAGGGAAGGGAAAAGTGGAGGGAAAAATGGGGGGAAAAGTGGGGGGAAAAAGGAAGCTTTTCAATCCGCCCAATTTCGGGCGGAAAAGTGGAAGGAAAACTGGAGATGAGCTTATGTGGGCTTTGAAAAGACCATTTTAACATCAGTTTTTTGGTTTAAACCCCTCAACCTTTCCAAGGAAGGAGCTGAGAAAGAGAGTTTCATAAATATTATAATTTATTTTTCTAACAATAAGTAATTTAAAAAAATTTCTCATCGGAGACCCACTTATAAAATTATCATTTCTCAATTATGAACATATAACTGAATCTTTTTAATGGTTATTAGAATTTAGTAGTATAATGTCATTTTGGTTAAATATATGTGGGGGTATAATTGTAATTTAGGTGCTCTACTTCCTTTCCCTCCTCCCAATTTACCAAACACATGGAAGGAAGTAAACCGCTTTTCCATCCATCATACCAAACACACAGGAAGGAAAAAGGGTTTCTCTCTCCTGAGGAAGGAAAGCCCATCCCTCCTACTTTCATTCCTTCTATTTTTCCATCCCTTCTACCAAACGGAGCAGGTCTTGAGCATACAGAGTCTCTCTCTCTCTCTCTCTCTCTCTAGTTTCTTTATTGTTTTGTTCCATTTAAATAGGTAGGTTTTGGCTTGCTAGATATAATATTTCTTGTATTGCATTAATCCTTTTTCGGACTTTTCTTTTTCAGGAGGAGCCCAAGGAAGAAAGTGATGATGATATGGGATTTAGCTTATTTGACTAGAACTTTCTAGGACTACAAAATTTTCTGGCTTCAATCTCCTTTGGCTGTGTCAATTATTTTGTTGCTGAGTTGTATAATTATGAGGCTTGCAAATTTGGAACATGTTGAGGAAGTGAGCATTACATTAAAAATTTTCTTCAGCAAACTAATAGAATTGAGTTATGTTAACTTTTTGGCAATTATTATTATTATTATTCACAGAATCATTGGGGCTATTGATAATTCTTGTCAGCAGAATAAAGCAAGCAATAGTTTTGTGTGTTTGGATTGTTTCCTTGTGATGGTGAATGCAAATATAGCAAGGAAATGGTGAAAGCTCAGGGTAGGTTATTTGGTTGTTATTCTTAGGTAATGGATTTAAAAGAAGCAACACATAGGCTAAAAACCCACCAGGCTAGAGGGATGGTTTTGGATCTGTCATTTGGATTTGGAATGAATTCAACTTCGGGGACAAACTTAAGGCTTAATGTTATATATACTAAGTATGTTTGTATAGGGTTTGGGTATTGGTAGTCTTGGTATTTTTGGCTGGTGGTCGTGGTCTTGGTAGTTCATGTGTTTGAGTGCTCTTTGCTTGGGGTTGCAGTCCTTGTTTTCTGCTGTAACATTAATAATTATATTAATGAAATTGTTTTTGGCTGATCAAAAAAAAAAATCACCACCGCTACTAATTAACAATAGTGATATGGTGATGGATTGATTCTTGAAGATGGTAGACATGTAATTATGGGATATATATCATTACAGAAAGTGAAAAGGTATCCATCTAGTAGGGGAGCTACACTTTTTGGTTGGAACGATAAAAGACTTATTTCTAAATCAAATTAGACTAAAATTAATCTTCAAATAGGATTTAAGATGGTTTACTTTATGCAGAGGATGCTGGTATTAAGAATGTTCTCCAAGTATTGATTGTCATGTAATCAAGAATGTTTTCTTTTAAAGGGGGCAAATTGTGATTTTCTTATAAATTCATGTATATATAAAATTTTTAAATGTCCCTTAAAGCTGTAATTTTCAACCAATAAGGTGAAAAAAATGAAATGAGCTAAATTTAAATGAATAGTGTAATTTACCAGGAAGGAAAAGGAACCGAAACCCCACCAAAATTAGAATTAAGCCCGCCCTTGAAGGCTTGAAGCCGCTGCGTTTTGGGAAGAGAGAGAGAGCGAGAGACCCGTTTAGGATGCGCATTGCCTTTAGCACGTAATGAGACGACTCATCAAGCGACTTCAATATTCCAGCTCTGAATCTTTTTTTATTTGTATATACAAGTCTCAAGTAAACTTGACGAACAAACACTGAATATTCAAGCAACGGAAGTGCCAAGAAACTTCCCCTACGCAATCCATGACCGTAGCTCACGTGAAACAAAATATATAAAAGTGGAAGCAGAGAACAACCAAAGCAGTGCTGATCTAGTCAACATATGGTTATATATTTGATAAATATATCTTATATGTAAACATGAAGTTAATATATTATCGTAGGATATATATTTTGAAAAATTAACTATTGGATTAGATATTCTATTTATAGATGTCATGCTTGCAAAAAATTATGGAGATCTAATATAAA
>JAESVK010001046.1:0-25032 GCA_017140935.1 Hamamelis virginiana
GCTGCCACAAGGTTTATGCATTGGCCCTTTATTTATTTGCCTTTTTTATTATTTTTTTTAAATTTGTTTATTATTGTTGAAGTTGTTTTGTTACTATTATTTGTAGTGGCTCTGCTCTACCATATTGACAACTATCCTTGTAAAGCCCAGTCAGCCTAGATTATTTTCTAAAAATCAAGAGTTATGAAGTTGGACCATAGTGCAGGGAGCTGGAAAACTTGATTTGCATGCCATCCTTTTGCAGGGGTCATGCTAATCTTCTTTGCAAATTGTTCCAATTTTACCATATTTTCCTGGAAGGAGTAAAAAAAAACCTTGAGACTTGCCGTACAAATATGTCAGTTAATTCTGGGTATGGCTGGCAAGAGATTAGGCCTCAATTCCCACTGGTTATAGAAGCTCAAGTCCAATCTGAAACTGATTTTCACATAATCAGGCAACCCACCTGATTATATACATGTTTAGGTTGATTATCTTTACCTTTTAGTAATGCCATTATTAACTTATTATGGTTGAAGCCACAAGCTAGAACCTGGTCAAGTGGTCATTCAATATGTGTGTGCAGCTTAGTTCCCATTCACCTATATCCAGGGCGGAGCCAGGATTTTGTTAGTATGGGGGCAATATATATATATATATATATATATATATATATATATATATATATATTTTAACTTAAGAAAAACTTACTCTTATCCCAAACATACCTAACATTAATAAATAGGCATTATTTTACTTTGCAATATTAAGCATAAATTCCTGAACTTTTTAAAATGTTGATGTAAGCAAGTAACTTTAATGTTGTTTTGCAAATAATATAGTGGGGGCAAATTTAAAAATTCCTAAAATTTCTCAAAATTTTAAACTAATTCAAATTATTTTTGAAATTTAAGTGGGGGCACTTGCCCCCACTGCTCCCCTACTGTATCCGCCCCTGCCTATATCACGTCATTCAGCTCCCCATCTCTCTCCATTCCTGGCTTCTCTTTACTCATGTAGCTCTGGAACTGACACTCGATATGTTTATGCTCCTTACCTTGCACACATCTTATCTCACATGATGCCTCTTTGCATCTCTCTGGACTTTGCCCTTAGATCTTTATGGATAGTGGGACTATCCCTGGCTCTTTCAATATTTGGGAGCATTTCAAAGCAAGTGGGATTTTTTTTTTTTTTGTGGGTTGGGGGGGAGGTTTGAGGCTAGGAGAATAAAGAGGAAGATTTATTTATTTAACTAGTAATAGGACAACTTCTTGGGATTTCCATATGACAGGCATCCTGGTACAAATCAGGCAATACAGCATGAACATAAGCTCAGAAGTCATCTCTTGAGTAGTCGCCCTAAGATCTTTGTGATTAGGACTGACATGCATAATAGCATATACTAATACAAATAACAAAATCATAACCAGGAGATACATAGAGAAAATCCTATAACATCAACTATTTGGTGCAATCTGCAGGAGCGAAAGACACCTTCTTTTCTTCTATGTCATACTCCACATGAAAGTTCACCTGAGCCAAGTTTCCAAAGATGGACAAATTTCCATCACTTGGGACTATGGTCAAGCATTCCAAATTGTTGATTTCCACAAATGTGTTCAATGGATTCAAATGAAGGTCAGCCCCGGTAAAATGGAATGTCATGTCTGGGAGCCCATCACTGGAAGCTTTTGCATAACACAAATTGAATGGAGATGGAGCTTTTACTGGTTCAAGACCAATGGCCTCTTTAACAACAGCTTCCAGATTGTTATAAAAACTTGATTCCAGCAATGTCAGTGTTGTCCCAGAATCTATTATGATATTACCCTTACCTAGAGTCGCCGACACTGTCTTCTCTCCAATGCTAATACCTTCAAGAGTAAGGTAATAGAAGGTAGATGGAGATTTGGGTACCAAAGGAGTTGAAACAATCCCTTCCTCAGATAGTATTGCTTCCATGCCAAATCTCAACTTATTGGTAGAGTTTGCAGACTGTGGAAGCAAGCAGTAGGAGAATTTGTATTCAATCTCAGCACCCAATTGAGAAACCAACGACAAGGGCCCGCCTCCAAGACCAACAAGTCCAGCTTCACGGCCAGTAAATTGGCCACCATTGTAACGACCACACCCAAAAACAGATGTGGGGAAAGTAGCAGCTTGACCGTCAGTAGAACGAAAGATGAAGGTATCAGTAGTTAGGTCTCCTATAGTGTAGGATTGATCTCCATAAGAATAATAGTATCGGCATCCATTATTTGTCTTCCCGCAGGCATGCTTAGGCAGTGCTGTGCAAGGTTTCGAGTCACAAGAAAGGTGTTGGTAAGTAGAAGATTTTGCTGGATCAAAGATGGGAGAATCTTGAGGATAGCACTGCTCACAAGGCATGCATTGTACCCATATAAGATCACTTCCAGTATCTGCAACTGCAAGGACTTCAACTGGAGGAGTACCAATAGAGAGTTTCATGAGATAATCTCCTCCATTTGGAATCACCATCGACTCGATGACTTTTTCATCTACAGATGATAGTCGGAAGTGGTTAGATCGAGTGATCGAGCGAAGGGCAGCATTTGTTAAGAGTTCTGCCGGGGTGATAGAATGGTTATAGAATGGAGACAGTGGCGAGTCACGATGAATAAGCTCAACACTGAAACCACCACTGCTAGCTTCAATGAGAGGGAGAATTGGCAGACTAGAGAAGATAACAATTACAAAACAGAGTAGTTGATTCATGATTGAAAAGAATTTTTTGGAACAAATTTGCAAGGAGAGAGAGAGAGAGAGAGAGAGATGAATGAGAGTGAATTTGCAGAATCTGTATTTATAGAGAAAGTTGTTTGCCTTTTTGTGTCTAATAATTTAAGATGCATTTGGAAGTGGCATGGAAACAACTGTGCAAGTTTCACATTGCTTTTGAACATAGAGGGAAGCTGCTGCTACTTTGCTGCATCGTACCGGTGCATGTCATCAGTAAAGTGACCACCATGATGATGACAAATTAGGAATGACATTCTATTTTGTGAAATCATGAAGTATATTATGTGTTGTACATTTTTATTAAATATTTCACAATATATGAAAATGCTTAGTTTCCAAATTGTTACTCCTAGTCCGTTCAATGGTTTTTTGCCTATTATGTGTTCAAATTAACAAAAGCTTTGGCTTAGTGCTTCATGTCTCTCTCATTATGAGATGAGGTCCACGATGAGAATTTCCTCATTTGTTGCTCATCTCCTCCATTAACAACTAATCACTAGCTCTGCCAGTGACAAAATTTTTCTAATCATATTAATCCTATGAGTTTATTATTATTTTTCTACTACTTTTGAGCCCAAAATTAAAAAAGAAAACCTGTCTTTAATTTTATTTTCATATTCATCTACAACAATCTACATTGAAAGATAACTTTTGTTCTTGGGTTACCAAAACTTGCGAGTGCACAATGATGGGGTAGAGGGTATAGAGGCTGGCCGAGCATCCAATTTAGGAAAAATACTATATGTCCCAACATAGAAATCCTAACTTGCGTTTTGAGTCATATAGCCTGCTGACGTGGATTATCTTATTTCCACATCAGCCGATTTTTAAAAGAAATAAATATATTTTATTTATTCTCACGCACAATGTGAAAAGAATTAAAAAAAGAAAAAGAAAACGGAAAACTGATGTGATGGTCCACGTCAAGGGAAAAGATAACTTGTGACACAAGTTAGAGTTGAAGTGATGAACATACAGTAGGGTCCGTTTGGATCGCTGGAATCCGGAGGTTGGAATGGAAATGAAACGGAAACCGTGTGTTTGGATGCAAAATTTCGATCGGAATGGAATGTAGCACTCTATTTATATGAGCTTCCATAGTCTTTAAGTAGGCTTAGATTTGATTAATGCAGACACTATCAATAATAATCTTAGAATCTCCCTATATCTAAATCTTTTTAGTGCCGTGTGAGTATGTTTGAATTAATCTAAGGTTTAATTTGTGGCATCATCACAAAAGGCCGGGGTCGATCACTCCGAACATTCAAATTATGTGCGTATAAATCCTTTTAATATAAATAAATAGATATCAATGTATTTTTATGTGCTCGAATATTGGGCCAATAGATTATCGACTTAAAATTCCTTTTAGTCCTTTGAACTTTGAAATTTATCTCTTCTTCACTTCAATTAACACCCTAAAGAGGTCTCTCTTTCTCTCTTCCTACACAAAATAGTGCGCACGTAAACTATGAAGGCATGATTTATTTTCACCGGAAGTTATATATAAAGTACAAACGCATAAAGCCACTAGAGCTAACCTAGTGGTGAGGGTTTAAGAGGGAAAAATGTTAGGATTAGATTAGGTCAAGGGTCTAATCCCATCCAATATTAACAAAAAAGAAACGAAAAGAAAAGAAAAGAAAAGAAAATAGTACAAGCCCAAAATGATTTGATCCATTTGCTTTCTGTTATCTTTTTCATCTCTCCTTTTTCAAGTGACCCATTTGATCTGTTTGGGAGGTGTGAAAGATTGACTTGGAGTGGAAAGTGATTGTATGATAATTTCGTTGTTAAATCATTATTTGTTTCAATTCTATAGTAGCTGACTTAAGCTAGGTCGGTTTCACACTAAAAAAAAAGTGATAATTAATTTTGTGAGATTCTTGGTGATTTTTTCTAAGATATTGATTCTGGAGGAAAGTGACTATGGAATATTCTTTTTATTTTCCTGTTCTTGCCAATCAATAAAATTATGGGGCTCTGGTAGATTCACTTCAATTCACTCAATTTTGCATGCAACTTGGGGTGACAATCAATAATGTCCTAATAGGAATTTTACTGGGTTTACCAACTCTATATTTCATCATGTGTAACTCACATAATGTGTTATATATATTAATTAATGTGATGTATCATATTATTAACAAGTCATTTATTTTATTTTTATCGACATAGAATATCCTAGGCTTACTCCCATTCCAATTTGGGCTCGGACTGGTCCCAGAATGGGTAAGACCGCCTTCAAATGTCGTTCATCCTATTGTCCAACTAATAATATTCAATCCCAAGATTTCGACTCTACAAAATATTTTCCTTGACCTCCTAAACTATCTTAATGAGTTACATTAAAAAGTCATATTAATGACTGTTAATATAGAATTATCATGTTACCTGTATATGATCAAAATGTATTTTTTTTCTTTTTTTTTTTAATAAATTAAATTATTAGAGACCTGGCTTTTGATAATATCTCAAGAAAAATATATTTTCAATTAAACGGCCATAATTATTTAAATTAAAAATCACACTTACAAAAGTAATTGTTTATGATGCATGCTTGTAATAAGTGAAAAATGGCATCCAACACATGTTGACACTTGGCCTGTAAAGAACTCAAAATCAGTTTGATTAAGAATTGGTCAGTCCGGTTAATTCAAAAAATAAAAAAACAAAAAAAAAATAAGAGAGAAGATAGATCCTCATCCCTTACATTAAGAATAAAAAAAAAAAAAAAAAAGCCCTTCTAACATCAATATAAGCAGCCATGGTGTTATAAGGTAATATGTACAGAGCGTATTATAGAACAAAGTTCAAAAAATTATTGGATTAGATGATCGAACTGCTTATAAATTTTATGTTCGCTAAAAATTACAATAATTCAATAGATCTATTTCTTAAAAATATCACTGAAAATTGAGATATTTTTGTTCTTTAAAATGTCACCAATTTTTTCAAGTTGATTTTTTTAAAAAACGACAGTTGGATTCCTATGATTTTTTGGTGAACTTAAAATTCATAAATAATTCATCCAATCTAACGGCCATTTTTATACATTTTGTCATGCAATAGATTCTACAGAGTCACCTTTGCAAAATTGTGCAAGGTATATCTAAGAGCTTGACAGTTTCTATTAGGCTGAAAACACACTAGTGTGTGTATATGATCATAGGAGTTGCAGTGGAGGTGTAGAGTTGCAGATTTTTTATCTGTTAGAATGCTGATGTGATCAAATCAATCATACAAAAAGGTTACGGAATAGGTTAAGAAAACAAAACAAAAAGGAGGCAGAGATTCTTCATTCCAAACCACAAACTCCAAATTAGTCCCTTTTTGGCCAAGGTTTCTGTGGTAACAACCAGGCAGTAATGTGAAAGCTTGAAAAAATGGCAGTCGTGTTGGTGGAGACCAAAAGAACGTTTTCCATTGGACTAGTTCATGAAAAAGCTAGCCCTAGCCTTCACATTGCGCAAATGTAATGATGAATCACAACCATGCATCCATGGGTACCAAAAAATGAAAATCATGATATACACTATATGAATTTTAATAATTAAATTTGTGTACAAAAAATGATTGTTGGTTTAATTCTAAAAAATATCACTATAATGGTTACAGTTTTTCTAGTATATATTTTGAAATATTTACATTAGATTATCATGATTTTTTACAGGCATGATATCCATAAAAAGAATATATAATCCAACAGTAAATTTTTCATAATATATATCTCACAATTAATTATCTATTAGTTTCATACTTACATAAGATATATAAGCATATGCTGATTGAATTGAGAATTAATGCCTAAATTTTTATTTTAAATATTTTTGTGATCTATTAAAAGGGTATAGGCTTGGGAATGGGAAAATTTTATTAAATGAATGATTTTAGGGAAATATCGTAGTAACTCAAATCTGCATGATGTAGTGTGAAAGATTGAAAAAGTGGCAGCCGTGCTGGTGAAGCTGCACATGCAACACCAACAAAACAAAGCTTTCAATTGAAGTGGATGTGAGCTACATGACGTCATTGAAATTTATATCTTCCTCCTGTTACGTGAAAAAATTAATGTAACTCAGTTTCAAATAGAAGAATAGGTTTGTATAAGTTCCTGTTTTACGCTTTTCTTCAACATTCTCGATCACTCTCTCAAAGCATGATACGTACATATATTAACGGGTTAATTAATTGCAGTTCTGTACCAAGTGTTTTGAGGTGTTTTTAAATTTGGTTTCTATATATGACTTTTTTTTTTTTTCCTCAATTGCTTATACCCATACAATTTAAAATTTTTCAATGAAAGACATATTGTTGGATGTTTTAATAATAAATTTATAAATTTATGTTATGGAGATTACAATTTGCATGTTATTATTATCCTAACGGCTATATTTTCTTTAACCTATTATGTAACCTACATAACCTCCATTTGGTGTTTATGATGGAATTTTAATTTCATGTCATGAGTTACAAATTCCTACATCTATATATTTAGTGGGTAATTCCAAGATACACATATACACTCAGGGGCAGAGCCAGGATTTAAAGTTCGGGGGGCTAAGGTAAGAACTAAGAAGCTAATAAATCTATATGCACACATACAGAGGTGCTAATATCAGGTGCACTTGATGCATATCTTGCATCAGGTGCCCTCTTGTAGAGCCACTTGCATTGAAAATTTTGGAAAACTGGCCGTTGGATTAGATACCCTAATAATGTATGTCATGCCTACCAAAAATCACAGTGATCCAACGGTTGGTTTTTGAAAAATGTAACTTTGAAAAACTATGACTTTTTTGTTCTTTAAGATGTTATCATTTTTTTGCAGTTAGTTTTCTCATAAACCAACCGTTGGATCACTGTGATTTTTAGCAGGCATAACATATATTATATGGGTATCTAATCCAACGGCCAGTTTTCCAAAATTTACAGTGCAAGTAGCTCTACAAGAGGGCACCTATTAGCACCTATATACACATGTTATTTATTTATTTTTATTTTTTTACAAAAGTTTTGGGGGGCTAAGCCTCCCCCAGCCCATTAATAGCCCCGCCCCTGTATACACTCATCTACACTCATACATATCCTCTCTTCTCTTTCTCTATGAGTTTATATTTTTAGTTTATTTTTATGAGTTGATTGGACAAAGTAGGGTGTTGTGTGGAGCTTCCATCTTCTCATAATTGTGCAGACTTTGAGAAGATAACAGTGAGTGGTTGAGCTGTTGTATCCTAGAGGCGGCGTGCTTGTAACCTACTGCATCCGATATATATAATTCGTAGTGGCGCGAAAGGTCTTAAAGAGAGCGACCTAGTCCGCACCTCAACCCGCCTTACTTCACTTTTTCTATTAATGTATGAGGTAATAACTATCTATTATATATTATAAAGGTAAGATTTATATATAAGTTCCAACAATTTTAAGACGTTTAGCCATGATTTTAAAAAATGAATATTTTATTTTATTTTATTTCAATTGAGATCGCATGGGTATTGTATTATCAAATACATAAGTTATATATACATATATTATATATATTGAATTAGTTATGCATAAGAATTGCAAGATTTTTAATGATTTGTTGTTTAATAAAATATGATGTGTATTCAGGGTTGGTTGTGTTTTTTGGTGATGGATTGTTGATGATAACTCTCTTGTAATTCTAAACTTCACGGAAAGCTTAGGCTAGTTATTGTTATTAGAATTATATATATATATATATATATATATATATATATATATATATATATATATATGTATTTGTGCTAGCAAAGAAGCTATAGCAAGAAGCTGCTAAATCAGAGTGGTATAACATAACCTTATGTCTGGTTCTTGGAAAGAATAATAGAAAAGAGAAGGAAATGCTAAAAGGAATGCCTACGAAAGAAGACAGTTTAAATTAATTAATTTTAATTAGTTTTATTTTATATATTTTTCTATTATTTTTTCCTCATTCTTTTATAAAACAGCTGAATGTGGATTAAAGAAATTTTAGTATGAACCCATGAAGATTCGTGAATACATGCAAGAGCACCAAAAGGAAACTGAGCAGATGATGGGTTTATATATTGCTTATAGAGAAGTAGGGAGATGGTTAGTTTGCAGTCTGGCTTAACACCCATTTGTATAAACTATGATATTTAGGAAATGTGAAACCATGATTCAGACCGATCATAACAGGTGGATAAGAAACATTGGTCAAGCTACATATTGTGTTGTTGCTAGATATGAATAATCTTTTATGTAGTGAGCCATCTTTATTTGTTTGTAAATAACTATATAGTTAGCCATCATTATGTAAATAATTATGCCTATGCAAGCATGCTTCACTGAAGTATATTATGAGGCATTGGATATATTTAGACAATTGTTTATCTAGCATGTAAGGAGAAGTAATTGCTCTACTGAACATTTTCCTACAATAAGTCTAGAATTTTCGATGAGCACATAGATTTTGAGAATTCACATTTATGGGTTCGTAAATAAATTAATTATTCATTTGCATGAAATTTTGAGAGTTTATATGGTTAAGAATGCATGTTATTATTGGAATTAATATTTTGATAACAAAATTTTGATTATATGTGCTTTAATATAGGAGTTCTGCATAAAGTTTTGAGAATTTATATGACTAAAAATGTTTATAATTGGAGTTTATTTTTTATAACAACCACTTAATGGTATTTGATTTAATGTGGGAGTTGAAAATATTTCCCACATGTGGACTAATGGCATACATTAGCACTTATCTTAATTTCATTTATGTGTCTTTCATTTGTACTTGTAACTTAGGAATTCTCTTCTTACCTAGACTACTTAGAGCAACTCCAACTGGCTCCCTACCTTGATTAACTCCTTAACTAAAATAGAGAGCTAAAACCCAAATATCATGCTCCAACAGGCTCCTTGGAGCATCTCCAACCATGCTCCCTAAATATTCACAAATAACTCTCTATTTTAGCTATTCCAACCATGCTCTCTATTTTAGCTAATCATGAAATTTTTTTTTTTAATTTGACTTAAACAATTAATTTATTTTCAACGGTTATATTTAACGAATATATTCCAACTGCTATATTTTAACGGATATATTTTAAATTTTAAATAATAATAATAATAATAATAGTCTAACGGTCAGAATAACAGACATATTTTAACGGTCATATTATAATGGCTATATTTTTAAAAAAACCACTACTCCATCTATAAATAAAACCATTTGCTCTCTCATTTTCATCATTCCTAAATCTATTTTCTCTACAACATTCATTCTGTTAATATTATCTATGGATAGTGGTCGTTTACGTAGGCTCTTATTGGAAGATAGTTCTGATGATGAATTGGAATTGTTAGCAATAGCAGCTATTCATGAAGAGTAAGAGGCTGCAATGAGAAGAACATCACAACATCGTGGTTCCATTCCAGGCCACACTGTCATTATCATAACAGAGTTCAAGGTAATGAAAGACTCTATCATGACTATTTCTCCGATCCGTGCGTATATCCTCCCCATATATTTCGTAGGATGTTTCGAATGAATCGCAATCTATTTTTTCGGATTCAAACTATGGTGGAGGTGAATGATCCATACTTTGTCCAAAAATGTGATGTCTGTGGAGTTCTCGGTTTGTCATCCCTTCAGAAGATGACAATTGCTATTAGGATGCTTGCTTATGTTGTTTCAGCAGATTCAGTGGATGACTATATATGGATCGGTGAAAGCACCACCATAGAGAGTCTCAAAAGATTTGTAAAGGGAGTTATTGCAGTATTTGGCCTTGAATACTTGCGATCACCAAATGAACATGACATCCGTAGACTGCTGCAAATTGGCGAAAGTCATGGCTTTCCTGGGATGTTGAGGAGCATTGACTGCATGCATTGGAAGTGGAAGAATTGTCCAGTTGCGTGGCAGGGGATGTATTCCGGTCATATACATGCACCAACAGTTATATTGGAAGTCGTTGCTTTATATAATCTTTGGATCTGGCATGCAGGGTCTTTTAATGACATCAATGTGCTAGATTGATTTACTGTTTTTACTGAACTCGCTAAAAGACGTGCTCTGCTAGCCAATTATTCAATCAATGGTTATAACTATACAATGAGATATTATCTTGCAGATGGTATTTATCCGAAATGGTTAACTTTTGTTAAAACAATTTCGTCTCCCCGAGTACCTAAGAAGAAACATTTTGTTGAATGTCGAAAGTCGGCTAGGAAGGATATCGAAAGAGCATTTTGGGTGATGCAAGCACGTTGGACAATTATACGCGAATCAACACGTTTTGGGGATGTGGAAACACTGACAGATATTATGAAAGCCTGTATAATAATGCATAACATGATCGTTGAAGTTGAACGAGATACTAAATAGAGCAATCACGATTACGAACAACATGATTTAACTCCAAGAGAAGGTTCACATGACCGTATACCTAAAATGTATGAATTTATTCTGGCACATCATCACATCAGAGATAGAGAAACTCATTCTTAACTTCGGGACAATCTTGTCGAGCACTGTTGGCAACAGTTTGGTGGAGATTAAGAACTAGTAGTTGTTTGTTTATTTTGCTTTTGAATGAATGTTATTTATCATTTTAATGTTATTTTACACTTTCATTATGCTTTGTTATTTCAAATTATTAGAATTCATATAATATTTCATATTGCAAATGCAAAGTACTAGAATAAAGAATAGTTTAGAAATTACTAAATCAAAATTAGTTCAATATTTCAAATTACAAATGCAAAGTGCTAGTATATAGAAGAAAGTAAAAACTACTAAATTGAAATAACAAGTTCAGATATCTACCACATATAGGAAAAATATGAAATACTAATTTGGAATTAATTAGGAGGATAAGTTCTTCATTTTTCTTAGGATTTCCATTTTGCGGCGGTTGTAATATTCCGTTGTCATAGCATCCATGTTACTAGTATCCAGCGTCATAATTCTTTCCGCTGCTTTTTCTTCTTTAAGTTGAAGTCTCTTCCGTTCTAACATAATCCTCTCTTCGTCTAAATCATATGTTTTCTTCGATAGTTCTAGTTTTTTACGACTCATTTCATTTTTCTCTTCCTTAATTTCTTGTAACAAAGACACAAAGGGAATACTTGTATTGCTATCAATGCTTCATTTGCCTTTCCTCTTCTTTAATAGTTGTTTTGTGGCCTTTCTGCCAAGTGGCCTCTCTAAGTTGACAAATGTGTCATCTGCAATATTATTCTCTCCTAAATTTATTGAATCAAGTATAGAAGGAGAAGAGGTTGTAAGAGTTGCATTTTTGCTATTTTTTTTTTTTTTATATTCTTATTGGAACCTCCCACCACTGACGTCCATTTTGGATGGTATTGCAATTCATACCAACAATGTAGATATGAAAATGAGTGGTCGTCCATTTCACTTTTATAGAGAGCATTTACTTCTTTGATCTGATCATAAAATATAAATCGTATGAATTGAATATCATATTAAAAATATATAGGAGTATAAAATTTACTTATTTTTGAAAACATATATACCTTTTTTTGCTTAGTCATTCCACTTTGTCTTAATTGTTCAATTTGGGCATAGAACCCACAAAACTTATTCACTGCGAGTTGAATTGTCGACCACAGATGCATGAGCTCTTAGTGTGATTCGAATCAAATTCCTTCTTTGTGTGGAAGTATTCCAATTTCGATCCCAAAATTTTACACTTGGTCAATCGGTGCCTTCAACTGCATCTATACTAGTATTGAGTGTTAGATATGTGCCCTAATACCAATTGTTCAGTTGTGTTTAGGGTTTTATATTCAATTATATTATCTTGTATGGATCTTTATTCATTTATGATATGGCTATTTTATCATGTAAACTTGTGTTTAATTACTGTTCATGATAAAGTCCTTGGATAGTATGATAGAGAGTTATATCTCAAGTGTTGAGATAGAGAGACTTATAACTTTCAAGTACATCTATCCTAAACTAGTTCCTGATCATAGGTTTATATATTTGGACGATTATAAACCGTTAAGATTAGCTCAGGTTTTACTAGCTCCATGGGAGGATGGTGAGTCTCGAACCATCTGTGTAGAGACACTATAGTAAACCTGTGGGTGCTTGTTAGAGAACAGGTACACTGAACGTGACCAATTTGAGTACAGCTTATGGAATTCTATTTGTATGTCAAAGGCTGCTCATGTGTATAGTCACAGTTGTAATCCTTAGACTTGAGACACCACTTGTTATCTTATATATGAATTGCTAGAGTTTGATAGTATCTCGTACACCCTTAATCATAAGGATGTAATCAGTGCTCATTGGCTCTAGTGAGTTATGTATGAAGATAGGTGAGTGTGCAATAGAGGATCACCACCCTTAATAAGAAAGGGCGAATGTCTTAGTTAGTTCACAATTACTATCTCAATGAAGTCTTTGGCCAAAGTAGAAGGTTACCAAGAAAAGTGTTTCAAGGGTATACCTAATTGAGATTATAATCTAGTGAATTAGTAACACATGATTAAGTTAGGGTTTGACATGAATCCATGCCCAACTAACTTAATCAAGACATTGTTTGGTGAGGGATTATTTATAGCACGAAGGGTTCATTTACACGTTTGTATATTCACCCACACCTAGGGTACGTCATGACATATTGCTAGATGTCACTCATGACTAGTGAAAGCCTAATGATAAGAGTTATCATTGAGGGCAAAATTGGAATTGTTCCAATCGAACCTAAAAATAGAAAGTTTCTATTTTGGGGGACATTGAGATGTTCCCTGCCACTACTAGGTTGGGATGAACCCAATGGGTCACACACATAAGGACATAAGTGAGGTTATTAAACTTGTGAGAGGGATGCATTCTTATTAGTATGTGTTTGGCTTTAATTAATTAAGGGTTAATTAATTAAGAGCCAAAAGGATATCTAATTCAAGAATGTAAGTAACTAAAACAGGGTTAATGGTCATGCTAGCACTAGTAACCAAACACCCTAAGAAGAGGAGAGGCTTATTTAAAGAGAGAGAACCTTAATAGCCATAAGCTTGCTTCTTCCAAGTCTTCTCTCTCTAGGTGCCGCCCCTCCCTCTCTCCCTCTCCATGCTTGTAATTTTTTAAGTGTTGAAAAATTCAAGGAAGTTTTATAACTCTTGTGTTCGTGTGGACGATCATTGGAGGCCACCATTCTTTTGGGGCTCGAGGTTTGAGCGAGGACGATCATCAAAGGAAGAGAACATCGCAAAGGAACACATCAATGTAAGCTTTACTTTAATGTATTTAATTTAAAGTTGATTCGTTTTATCGATTAAGAGGATTCATGGATGAATACAAGGGAAATTTTTTAAAAACCTACCTTCCGCTGCGTTTCTCGTTTGTATTCTTTCATTGAGCCATGTAGATTTAAGGAAAAGGTCTTCATCATTTGTAAAGTTTTTTCCTTTCGTCTTCTTTGAAGTGGCTTCACCTTCAATGGGAATTTGTGATTGATTGGCCGTTTGATTTGTGATATCATGATGTTCTTCTATCGAATATTCTATGTTTCCGTAGAGAAGATTTGTAAAATATGCACCACCTTGGGAATCCATTTATAAAATTGACCTACATTAAGTCCAAAAAAATTACAAATAATCTGAACTTCAAATTATATAACAAATATCTACCAAGAAAAATAATGTTTTTTAAGAAAGATTATAAAACATGCTTTGCATATTGAGGTTGCCTTCTGGAAAAAAAAATTATATGCAAAATTATGTATTCAAATATATAAAAATAGATGTTAGATAAAACAAATACAAATAAATAAGAAATTAAATTCCAAATTAATGTTATAAAATAACTATTAATAAATACATAATTGTTAATTTAACAAAAAAATTAAACAAAATTATCTTTGATGTGGACTTTAAGATGGTTGAAGTATTTAAAATTTGGGTGAAATGAAGCTCAAAATGTGCTCTTTTTATTGGGGTGAAAATTTGTCCATTTAAAAAATTACCGTTCAAGATCCTTTGCTTATTTCAAAATGCAACCATTGCCCTTATTAAAATATTGCCATTTAATGAATTGGCGAGGGACTTCATGCTCGCCAAATGTGGCAAGTAGGATAAGGAGCAAGCCAAATTGGCGAGGCTGATAGCGAGTGGGTTGGAGGGGATTTTTCATGGTTCGCTCCCTAAAGTAGCTAAAGAGGTGGGTTTTTTGGACGGTTGGAGATGCTCTTATATCCTTCCTTATTTTAATTAAGTCCTCTCCAAATGACTTTCTACTTTTAGGGAGCCAAACTCACTCACTATTTACTTATTTTAATATATTTTTTTGGAAGAATGTGTTTGAAAACACAGTAACTCACTATCTAATATTTCAAAAATTAATAAAATATTTGAAGGTTAGCTAAAATGGGGAGTATGGTTGGAGTAGCCAATTTAAAAGTGACTCTTTAAAATAACTTGATTGGAGAGAGCATGGTTGGAGTTGCTCTTAGAATTCTTTTTCGTCGAACTCTCAAGGTACCTTATCTCACCTAAACTCTAGTAGGAATTCTAGTTTGATGCGACTTTAATAGTTCAAAAGGACTTTAATAGTTGTATCTCGTACCATTGAAGATAATGTGGAAATTAGTTAAACCACAAAAATTTTAAGCAAAACATTGAAGATAACATAGAAATTAGTTGAGCTACATTAAGTTTAAGCAATCAAAAGGGATCAATTAGTTGTCCACTTTTAGTAAAACTTAAGAATTTTCTACAGCTAACCACCAAGAAATCTGCAATTTTTTCACAGAAATTGAGATTTCAAAGAATACTAATAAGATGAAGCAGTAAATGAATGTAATTAATTAGCTACTTCAAAAAATTTTCCTTCTATAATAGTACAAGGAGCAGCATTCTAAGAGCAATTTAAAAAATAAAAAAAAAACCTTCCAATATCTTCAAATAAAATTTTCAACAAAACAAATATTTCCTAATAAAATTGACAAATTCAGTAAGTTATTCACCAAATATAAATGTTTCAGAAAGGAAAATTGGAATTTCAAAGGTGACTAGGAAAATAGTAACATTACAGTATGTTCCAAGCGGCAAACCAACCAAAATATTTAACCAAACGATGCCCAAAACAGGAATTTTTTCAATGTGTAAATGAAAAGGAAAGTATCCCAAACACCATAAGAAGTAGGAGTACAAGACAAAACAAAATATGAAATGCAATTTCTACAAATGCTAATATAAGGTGCACTTGACCCAAAATTGGGTCATGCCGGTGACCTTTGTAGAGCCAATTGCAGGATATAATTTGAAAACCGACAATTGGATTAGATATCCTTTTTATGAATGTTATTATGTCTACAAAAATTAAGTGATGGTGATTCAACGGTTGGTTTTTGAAAAAATTGATTGAAAAAATAGTATTATTTTGAAGGACAAAAATATCACAATTTTTTATTCTGACACTTTTATATAAATTCAATTATTGAATCACTGTGATTTTTGGTAGATATGATATTCAGAAAGAAATCTAATTCAATATTATGGCCTTATATTAGCAACTAACGTACAACGACAAAGGGAAGCTAGAGACCCACGTCGATGCTAAACTTCTCTCACAATAAGGATTCATCACACCATCACAATTTGCATTCTCTCTTTCTCTATACCTCGTATTTGATCAGACCGCAGGTGCCTTTTTCCAAAACAAAACACGAATCTGATTCGCTGCTCACGGCGCTTTTTATTGTATAGAATTATGTTCCATTCATGCGTTGACCAAGCCCACAGCGGTAATGCTTCCCAATTGCATCCTCACACTGTTGATCCTATAGATCAATACTCCTCTCTCATTTCAAAATACATAACATCAAAAAACCTGAGGCTAGGGAAGCTCCTGCACTCTCACTTCATCAAAACCGCCCTCATCTTCAATGCCTTCTTCACCAGCCGTCTCATTGACTTGTACTCCAAATGTGATTCCATTGAATGTGCCCAAAAGGCCTTTGATGATCTTCCCATTAAAAACACTCGCTCATGGAACACACTCATCTCGTCCTACTCTCGTATTGGTGTTTTTTATGAAGCTCGCCATCTGTTTGATAAAATGCCTAAGCCAAATCTTGTTACCTATAATTCTTTGATTTCATGCTTGACCCATCATGGGTTTCCTAGAGAATCAATTAATGTCTTCAAAAGAATGCAAAAACAGTATGATGGCCTATTTATTGATGAGTTTACGCTTGTTGGTATGGTGGGTACTTGTGCTTGTTTGGGAGCGTTAGAATTGTTGCGGCAGGTTCATGGAGCGGCGGTTGTGATTGGTTTGGAGATGAATATTATTATCTATAATGCTTTAGTTGATGCTTATGGGAAATGTGGCAAACCTGATACCTCGTATTCTATCTTCAGTCGAATGCCTAAAAGGGATGTTGTGTCGTGGACTTCCATGGTTGTTGCTTATGCTCAGGCATCTAGATTGGATGATGCTTGCTGGATCTTTGATCAAATGCCTGCTAAGAACACGGTTTCTTGGACTGCATTCATTGCGGGGTTTGCGCAAAATGGGCATGGAGTTAAAGCTTTGTCTCTTTTTGAGCAAATGCTGGAAGTTGGGATCCCACCTAGTGCTTTCACATTTGTTAGTGTTTTAAGTGCTTGTGCGGATCTAGCACTCATTGAAAGAGGGAAACAGATTCATGGGCACATTATTAGAAGTAGCAGTAGAAGCGACTTGTTCAATGTCTTTATATTTAATGCTTTCATCGACATGTACTGCAAATGTGGAGACATGAGATCAGCTAGAACTTTATTTGAGGGAATGCCTGAAAAGGATATTATCTCTTGGAACTCATTAATAACTGGGTTTGCCCAGAATGGGCATGGAGAGGAATCACTTGTTGTTTTTAAGAGGATGATAGAATCAAGAATAGAACCCGATCATGTTACGTTTCTTGGAGTTCTATCGGCTTGTAGCCACACCGGTCTTGTATTTGAAGGACTTCGGCTTCTTGACTTGATGGAGAAAGATTATGGTGTAAACCCAAGGTCAGATCACTATGCAATCTTGATTGATTTGCTCGGACGAAAAAACAAGCTCAAAGAAGCAATGGAGTTGATTGAGAGGGCTTCTAATGGATTGGATCAGGTTGGGATGTGGGGTGCACTTTTGGGTTCTTGTCGGGTCCATGGGAATTTGGACCTAGCCAGAAAGTCTGCGGAGGCTCTATTTAAGTTGGAACCTGAAAATGGTGCAAGATATGTTATGCTATCAAACATTTATGCTGCAGCTAATAGATGGGATGATGCCCGTCGAATAAGGAGGCTCATGGAGCAGAGAGGTTTGAGGAAAGACGCAGCTCATAGTTGGATTGAGGTGAGAAATACAAGGCATGAGTTTGTAGCCAAAGACAGGTTCCATTATCGAATAGAGGAGATATATGAAGTGATTCATAAACTAGTAGATCAAATGAAGGAAGTTGGATATATACCCCATAATAGCGACTCATTTCTTGCTTAAGATGATGGAGTATCTTGATCCGATGAAGTATGCATTGATCAAAGTTGGTTATTCAATTATCAATCAAACTGAAACCTTTGTGATCAAACCAGGCCAGTGACTAAAGACCAAGGAATATCTGCAACAAATCTGATAGAAGAAGTGCTGCCCTAGGTGGCCAGATTGAGCTGTTTTAACCTCAAACTCAAGTCTCTGTATCCTGTCGAAATATGTAATGCTTCAACAGCAGGATCATCTCTTTACACATCAGCTCCCGGACTTTTGTGTCCCAGCTTATACTCAACACCCGTACATCAAAGTTAGCAACTGTCAACTGCCATCACACATTCAGAAGAGCTGGTGGAAGCTTGGACCAGTGATGAAGCTTGCACCAGAATTCTCAGCTTTCATTTTCTCAAGAAATAGTGTTTTAGCAATCAATTTTTCAGGTCAACCATAAGGCAACCTCCGACAAGTAGAGGCCTCATCTATGGGACTGATATTACAAGATCCCCCATTATAGGATTCTTTAATCTAACTCTCAGCAGCTCTAAGTTAGAGCTTGGGTGTCCAAATGATTCAATTATGGACAACCTTATAGTTATTTTTTTAATTTTTTGTGTTCTGAGGTTTGTGAGCCAAAGTTCTCAGGTCTAGCTAGTTGTGGCATTGTCTCCTTCACTCCAGATTATGTTTCTCACATGGTAGTGCTTGTTCATTTGAGATGGTTTGTTCTCCACTGTAAAACATATTCTGATCGATTTTATTTGATTTTATTTTATTGGTTTTTGTTTGTTCAACTGTATTGAAATGAAATAATTACTCTCCCTTTTTTTTTTTTTTTTTTGCATCAGGCTTATTCAGTGGGGAGTTCTCTTTTGTTTTATTGGGTTTGGCTAAGCTGCAATGTTTCCTCTTGATGAACGGTCTTGTTTATGATTCTAGCGAGGTAGAGCTTACATTTCCCTGCCAATCAGTAAATTCTTTTCAATTAGTAAGGTGTTATATCACTGTTGATTTCAGTGTTATGAACTGGCATTTATTGAGGAGGCATTGTCTGCATTCTTGATTATGAGTTAGGAGGCATTGTCTTAAGGTGTATTGTTAAAAAATTATATACTTTACTAAGCGTGTCCCATGCTTATTTTCTTAATTTTTGAAACCAAGGTCAAGTGGTAATATAATTATATAGGAAAGTGGCTCCATAAAAAAGAGATGAAAATCACAAGACAGGTAAGTTATTGTCAGTACACGTCATTTGTTTTTCTTTTTGAAATTGCTATGTATTGATCCTTCTCATGGAAAAATATGAATCTGTTTAGCTTGGACCATCATTACACCTTTTAGAAAAATTCTTCCCTGCAGCTTAGAGTCCACGTTGATATGGAAGAATACCAATTCATTTTTACCTGGTGTTTATACTCCTTTCTCTATGTTATTATGTTTGAGACTTTTTGGAAATTATCTACCAAAAGATAATTTGAAGGAATACCTTGTTATCTTATTTTGTCTGTACTACTTTGAATTTGGGGTTTTCCGCATTTATGTATCATTTTGTTTTTAATTTACAAATACTGAATTGTACTTGCATCAGAATTGTAACAATAAATTGAAAACCTTAGCTCTTAGGTGGCCAATTGGCTAAGAAATGAATGCAATTCCCAATTTTGGAGAGGCCTTTCTCTCTATGTCTAGAATCTTTTCTGGAGTTGTGAGGATTTGTGGAAGGTTATTCCTTCGATCTTTGCCACTTAGTCGGTTGTTACTAACTTCTATTTGCTACACCGTCAATTAACCTAGGCACTGGTTGCTGCTTGATGCATTTGTCTTCTATGATGTCAATGCATATTCTCATCCCTTTCTCATAGATCAAAGTCCAGTATGTTGACTTCCCTGCATATGATGAATTGATGATATACCAATATGCTTACTCTAAATAGCAGAGCAAGAAGTTTCATATTTGTTTCCCTCTAAATTCTCTATCAATTATCTAATTTAATAGTTGGCATCAGAAGACTGTTTATGAAGGCAATGGCAATAAGATCAGTAAAAAGATGAGGGTTTTTTTTTTTTTTTACTTTTGTATGGTTCAGCTACTTCAATTGGCTGATTGAGTTTTACTGTTTGGTTTTACTTGTGCAGACTGGTGTAGAGACTATTATCCTATGCACCAAAGAGGCTTAGGTATACACTTAGTCATATGGAAGTTGGATGATATCAGTGAAGAGTGGATTGGTTCTGTTTTCATATCTTTAATACAGGGCACTGGTGGATGCTGGGGATGCTTTTTGAAATGTAAGTTGCTTGGTATTTCTTAATCCATTTTCATAGGCAATGTTGTGTTTCCCAATGCTGGTGTCCAGTTTTGATTCCATATGATTTCATATGGTTTTAAGTGCAAGATTGTGTGTTCTGTAATCTATTTTTACCTGAGCTCAATATTGATGTTGGAATCCTATTTTATTTGGATCATATTGTTAGTGGTTGATTCACACATGTCACTTTCTATGCTTTGATTAATAGATATTGACAAATATAAAAAATAGCTGTATATTTGCAATGCATCTTGACGATGTAATTCTCTTTATCATATTTCTTGGGTTAATGGCATTGTAACAGTTATTAGTTAAAGCGGTTGGGAGCATTATGCTAGATGGAATATAACAAAAGAAACATAATTGACTATTAGTATGGGATACTATTGTTAAAATGACCATTAAGCCATTATTTTTATCCTGTTGATAACTTTTTACATTTAATTTGATTATAATTTGCACAAAATTTAACAATTCTCTTAGATCAAATAATAATGCGTGATGATGGTATAACAGTTAATAATGCTAGATGAATACACCCTCAATAATCAGTACTGAACCTAGACTATTCTGTAATGTCACTTTGGCGGGCTTTTTTGCTGCAAAAGTTCTCTATGAATAAGAAAAGCACTTGCATGTCAAAGCCTTATAGGGAAGGTTAAAAGAAAGGTAGTAGTTTCGTCAGTTCTGGGTTATCCTGGAGCACTCCAGGTTTATCTAGCTATGCTGCTGCAGTCTTTCCTCATAAACACAGAAGATAGACAGGTCGTGAGATCTAGTGATCACTTTGCGATTCTCTTAAACAGCAAAACCAGCTTTTAGGGAATGGGAGATCTTTTCTTGACCATCCGGTTTCTAAGAGGAGTCTCCATAATTTGATTTTTCTCTCTAACTTTAGTGGACTGCAGGGGTGTAAACTGAAGAGATTCCTATCCCACTCTACCTACTTGAGGCTTGATTTTTTGTACTTGCACAGGCCATTGTACTTGCACAGGCCAACCCAATACCAGTCCTAAGTTGAAACCTAACAATTTGGAACTGGACTTACCACATTAATTTTTTTGGTTGGTCAAAAGATTCCTCCCTCCATTATATGTAAAGTTTCTAGTAAAAATTAGCCTCATCAACAGTCAGAATTCGTAAATTATATTGAAGAGAGTACAATAAAGATTGAGCCAATCATGTACCTAAATGACAAATCATATCCCCCCACACCCATCCCCACACTTAGAAAAACAATTATTAAAGAGCAGCTTCTGAAAAAGGAAAGGGATACTCTATTATTAGTAGTATTAGTTATTATAGAAAGATTAGTATTGATAGTAATACAGAAGTTACACTAACTCATGTTAATAAATGGAGAAATCAATCTAGTTGCAGATTGTATAACCAATTTGGGATATTGATTGAGATGTAATTTGTATTTGGTATTAATATTTTCTTATACAGATTATGCATGGCCCTTATTTGCAAATGCATGTACATCATGGCTACCCCATTTGAGGTTGGATCATAGCTAATTTGCTATTCCTTTTTGTGTTTCCTTCAGCGTCCACCAATATATCTAAACATGATTTATTTTAAATTTAATGATTTTAGAATATGCTTTGCAAGCATATTGTGGGTTCTTCAAGCTTGCCATGAATTTAGAACTGTAAAATGGCCAACCTTAGCCCTTTCAATTAAGAATGTTACATGAATGCATTTGTAGAATGCTCCTAATATGTTTTTCGAGACGGGCTGCTATTTACAGGTTGGTCTACTACTGAAGCTTGGAATGTCGATCACAACTGCCTTCAAAACAGCATTAATGGACACTTGGGTCAGGACTATGATCAATAAAAACACGTAATTTTTCGTGGTTTTTCATCTTCCCATTGTCCAGCTTTGCTTAATACAAGATACATGTATATATAAGAACTATTGAAAGTTATTGTTGGGGTGATATTGAAAGTTTTAGAAGTATGTTCCTTGTATGTTGAAAATATTGTCATCTAAATTCTTTATGAATGTTTAATATTCAGATAAAGAAGTTTTTAAATTGCCATTAAACAGGGCATGTTACAAATTCTGGTTTGCTTGTTTTTCCTTTGGCATGTTTTCTCTCCTTTTTTATTTTTATTTTTTAATTGATAAATTAGCTTGTGCCATCCAGATTCCAGCATGTGTATGTATATAGTATTCGAGCTCAGGTCCCACAAAAATAAATAAATAAATAAATGCCGTATGCAATTTTGCGGCTATTAAAAAAAAAAAAAATTTATGGTTTCACGACGGATTTAAGCAAAGCCGTCATATACAATTTTGCCGTTGTAAGTGGTATCATCCTTTGCGAAATTTCCAATCATTCAGATGAAAATTTGTGCCTTGTTGCGACGGAAACAGTCGTTGCTATAGATCCTTTTTTTGTAGTGAATTTTCTTAATCAACATACCACTATTCATTCAACAAGTGATGCAAATATGTATTGCTGCATTTAGATTTGCAGATTGCCACAATTCAGTTATTTCAGCTTCACTAGCCGGTCTCAAATTTTCTTCTAGATGGCCTCAACACGCATACCCACCAACGTCGAATTACCTTTGAGAAAAGTTCTGTTGAAGCATTTTTATGGGGCAAAGGTTGCACATATTTCAATTTGGTAATGGTGGTGGATCCATTTCTTTGGCTCCTCTTTCTCTCTCTCTCTTCCCTCAAATTAAGCACAAGTTTATAGACACTTTTATGTATTTTGGGGAAAAAACAATAGAGTTAAGCTTATATTCAAATCTATTTTTGAATCCACCATTAGAGCAAAACTTTTTGCATCTGGGTTTAAAAATGAATCTAAACCCAGCATTGAAGTTACTCTTAGAGACGATATAGCACAATGGCCACTATGTGTTCCATTTTATTCTTCAGGTTTTCAAATAGTTTTTTGCTATCTAAAATTGTGTATTCGTGTTGGCTTAGATGGTACTAGTCGGACATTAAATTTTGATTTCTACACTAATCCTTTTGTGTCCAGGTTTGCTACCAACGAAGCTATATATTTCCCTCCTTTTCCTTAATATCATCGTTTAGTGTCCGAAACCATCATCACGATTATGTTAAAGCATTGATATCTTTTTCCAGAATTCTCTACAGCAAGATTTACTTTGGCTGATTCTTCAAGTTGTTGGGAGTTTATTTTGAAGGTATATTATTTTTATTAAACTTTAATACAAATATAAACCAATTTGATCTAATTATCAATTGACAACATATATATATATATATATATAAAAAAAATGAAAAAGATAAGTAAGAAAAGCTTGCCTGTGGAAAAGCAGGTGAAGACACGCTGTTTTAAAGGTACTATTGTCTCCCTACGTACAGGTGATAGTGGCTAACAGTCCTTATTTTAAAATGAGGCTTAGAACCCCTGTATTTATAGGACAAAAAGTAACCGTTATGTAATGGCTAGTGCTTTAATATTCTCATAAAACTTTTTGTAACCTCCAAATTAAAAGTGGTCAAATTCATAAATATAAATTAAATTAAATTAAATTAAAATTTTGAAATTTTAATTTATTATTATTATATCTTAACACAAGTCTCTCTCAGGGTTTTATATTTTCTTCTATTTAGCAAGTACAATTAAATCTATAATAGACTAGCCTTTTCTCTTATTTTTCAAAAGAAACTCAATAAATCCTTCTACAATTGTGACACTCTGTGTTTTAGATTGTTCACTCTTAAAAGTTTAGAAGCTGGATATGTATATGCAGCATGATATATAGGAAAGTCCAAAAGATCTCTTGGCCGAAAACTTTGATGGAAGGCCTTAGTGAAAGTTACTACTTTCAAATTATGATCAAGCGATTAACGAGAGATGAGGGTTATTCTCTCTTGAATTTTTAATAGAATGTAAAGGAGTTTAATTGAATTAAATTGAAATTTGAACTTAAATGTAAAGGAAAATGAAATTGATATCATGCGGGAAGAAAATGGAAATTGCATTAAACATAGAGCTTATAGTGCTTGGACTGAAAGTAGACATGCCTGTAAAAAGGAAACTGCTGCAACTTCAACTGAAATTGAAACTTGAAATCTTAAATTTGCAATGAATGAGCTTTGGAAATGCAAGAAAAGCTTAATAAACTTAAAAGGACGACTTGGTGAGTTGCAAGAAATGATCGATTGATTCAGCATTTCCTTGATTTTTAGATTAACATTATTGGTGGCTGGCCAAGAGAATTTAACTGCTATGTGTCATTTACAACTGATAAATAGTATAACTTCGAAACTAGTAGCCATAATTTTCGTGCTACATTTTAGGCCTACTATTTGCTTTAAAAAACTCATCATAATCACTTCTGGCACATGGCATTAAAATTAATTACTTCCATATTTGTTTATTTGCCACCCTAATTATCTATGGTATAATTAGCTATATAACTTTCATCAAACAAACATTACATGGCTATATCTAAGGGGGCGTTTGGTTGCCTGTAATCCACTTTACGGGTGTAATCTACT
>JAESVK010001046.1:25042-45826 GCA_017140935.1 Hamamelis virginiana
ATATATATATATATATATATATATATATATATATATATATATATATATATATATATATATATATAGGGAGTCTATTATAAGTTGCACCTTACACAAAGTTGCATAAGGCGACCTACATAAGAACAACTACAAAATAGATTTTGAAAACTGACCATTAGATTAAATTTCCTTTTTATGCATGTCATGCATGCCAAAAATCACAATGATCTACCGACTTGAAAACTATCACTGCAAAAAACTGCAATTGTTTTCTTTTCAGAAACCGATTGTTTGATGACTGTAATTTTTGGCATGCATGACATATATAAGAAGGATATCAAATCCAACAGTTGGTTTTGTCCTACAACAACCTTGCAATAGACGCCCTGTATATACATATGATACCTATACAATATATGGAATAGAATAACAGCAAATTCTATGTGAAAAATTGAAAGCTTATAAAACACAATGGGATTATTCAACTGGGGCATCCAAATGCATCCAAAGCTCCTAGGTAACCAACTGTTGGAAGTACATGTATTGGGCAGTGGGGACTATTGGCTTAGAATAACTTCTGTTTTGATCAAGAAGTTGGTGCAAGGCTATTGTGTGCACATCGACTGCATGCTACCGCTGGATGCATCTTATGTAATATGCAGGCTAATAACTAACTCACCAACACGTTAATGGGTTTGTCATACTGATGGATTTGGGATTTTGAACAATTCTTTATATAACATGCAGGCATGCTGACAGCGATTTCTTGCCCAGTTGCTGGCCTGCCTTCCACACCAGGAAAAGCAAAACCAGGAGAGAGAGTGGATGCCTCTGTTGATGGAAGTACCATATAAATATTTTTGCAAATATGGCAAAGGATATAAGCAAGACAAACTTTTGTATAAGAAAATAGCAGCTGAAAATATGTACTCCATACAGATTTCGATAATATTAGAGCTTTCATTCCTCACAAGTCAGAGATGCTCTCAATAATCTTTAAAGTGTCAATTTTACATGACTCACAACTCTAATGCAATCCTGCAATGACTGGAAAATCGACTTACACTGTGAATGGAGCAAGAATAACAAGCTGCAGAAGCTAGACTGTATTTGCTAGTCAATGAAATTTCAGAACCTAAATTGCAAGTTTACTGGCATTGTCCACGATTATTATGTATAATAAATCAATCCCAAAACCCATTCACGTAAGTTCCATTCCATATGCTTGACAGCAGGACTGATGTGATTTACATACCCACTGGTTGAGCAATAACTAAATTGAACGAGTAAAATTATGACGTTAGAAACCATTCATCTCTCAAGCAGAAAATGATTTTTTTCTACTTTAAAAACAGAAAAAGCCATCCAAATGATTCCTTGGATACATAATTTCATGAACAGCCTAATTCCATTAGTATAAACAAGTTGATCGAGGCATCAAAAGATTTTTTATACAAGTACGTATCAAAATATATCTGATCGCAAATGCATCAGAATATTCTATTACATTCGGTTTCTGTGTTGGGAAGGAACCGAACATAGTACCTCAGAAACTTGTGAATTAGGATGTACAGGTATGTGGGTAACTGCAAAAGGTTCAATCGAACCATTGTTCTATCCTTTTGGTATGATTTCTTTTTCATGGTATAGTAAATGAAAATCAAGTTTTAAATCTGCAACTTTTCATTACAGACGATGGTGAACTGATGTGTCAGATATCTTACCTCCCTAGTTATTTTTGTCATCTTCAATATCCTGCAGCAAGACTCCTCTTACTTTTGCCCTGCCCAAACAAAAATACAAAGTTGTAAAAATGAAGGATATCGACCGATATGGTGTTGAACATCAGAGATGTTAAATCACCTGCGATATGCTGGCACAACACGATTATTGATTTTGTCTTGGGCTGCTACCTTATCTGCAATTGGAAAGGTAAATGGTGAATTAATTGCTAATAAACTCCAATGATAAAACAAGATTACAAATATCAGCAGCAACCAAAAAGATCAAGATTACTAGTTAAAAGGAACTGACAATGTAGAGGAAGAAAGAATGGATTGGGGGGAAAAAAAAGAAAAAAAAAATTGGAACTAGAAATATTTTCATAACTAACAAGGTACCTTTTAAGAAAGATGTCAAAAGGTTCAGAAATGACATTCATGAGCATTACTCACAAATTATAAGATCATATTAATCAATGAAGCAGGAATTCCACCAAATTCTACTCTTTAGGAAATTAGAGGAAGTATGGTTTAAGTATTTGACTCTGGGCGAGAATAGGAATTTAGCAAGATCTATCTCTCAGCTGGTTTTGAACTTTAAAAGTTGCTCAACAGGAGCACTGACTTCGAACCAATGATTGAGGGTTTTTTCCCCCATAAGATACACCCTTTAAAAGTAGGAGTAAGTCAAGAACTTATTGGCCACTTTTGTAAAACAGCCTATAAAACACCATGGTTGCCAGTGGTTAAATGGCATCCCCAGACCTGCACTTAAATGTGTGCGCGCGCGTGCGTGTGAGTGTGTGTGTGTGAGAGAGAGAGAGAGAGAGATGTATCTCTCCTTTACAGCTTTACTTTACTTCACTTGAGAGTTGAGATGTAGAGTACAACACTGCTTTGTGAATGCAACTTTACCAACGATAGTTCAGATCGATAAACCATACTATACTGTAACAAGCTACTTTTGTTAAACTAGTCTATACGAGAGTTACCATAAAATAAGTTAATTATAGAAGTGTGGTTAAAACTGTCATGTGAATCCAGAATATATTTCTTTGATGGAATAAAAACTCAACTTTCTCTAACACAAATAAAATGAACTCAGTTCAATGTTATTCTAAAAATGCCAAATTGACTATTCATCTTGACCAAAGGAACACACTCCATGCAAAATAAAATACCACACCTGGAGAATTTTGCAACCCATTACTTGACAAAGTATCTGGGTTTGTTAAGGGAGTAGAAACGTCTGGCTTGTCCGAGACATTCATCTTTTGTAACTTCTGCCTTCTTGAATACAACTCCAGCTGATTCTGGATACTTTCGTTCTTTTCCTTGAAAATAGAATAAACAAATATAGCTCTTAAAGAAATTGAGTGGGGATCATTATGCAGCAGACAAGCAAATACAGCCAATTCATATATACAGCCTAAATTACATAGACTCAGGCATGTGTGTTCAGTGCTGGTGCATGTCTAGGTGTTGGATGCATCTGCATTTAAAGATTTTTCACTATTTTGAAGTGTCCAATAGCAGCACCCACACGCATGTCACGTCGTGTCAGCACAGGTACTCTGAAGTGAAGCAAAGGATCCATGTAACATAGGGTGGATCTTGTTTAACGTCAAAGGTTTGATTACGTGTTACCTTTAGTTAGATCATTGGATTGGATATTCTTATGGAATTTTGTTCGTTAGTAATGCCTTGTTTTATGGAAAAAAATAAATAAATAAAAATCCTTAGCAATTATGACTATGGCATATTATAGCTATATATCTGTAGTCTTTGCACAATCACACTCCCGAAATATCATTGTATTACTAATAGTTTAGTACCATAATGGTTGGTGCAACACTGCAACTCAATATTGTACTAAATTATGAGTTGAAAAACTATATCTTATGAAACTAGACAAAATTTTATTCTTATTTCTTGATATTCGGGCCTTCTGGGTGGATCCCATGTTACTTAAATCCTTGCTTCACCCCGGAGTACCCATGTTTACATGACACAACATGGGCATTGGTATATGCCTACTGGACACTTCAAAATAATGAAAAATCTTTGGAAAGCAGATGAATCCATCACCTGTGCCCACACCACCAAGTCCATGCAACATAAATTATCTAAAAACTAAAATGGACCACGTTCATGATCTTGAATTGATCATCAATAATAAAGGAGAGATTGCAGAGAACTTTTCCCACAAAATTAGAGCAAAATAGATGAAGCAATGAAGTAGTTCTAAAATACAGTGTGATCGTAAGATACCCATCCTTAACAGAAAAATATTATAAGACGTCTATAAGGCTAGCTATGCTTTATACAACATAATGCTAGGCATTTTCACAAAACATGTTAGAAAAATAAAAGCAGCCAAAATGAAGATGTTTATTCAAGTTAAAGGTGCTATAGGGACTAGAGGAAGGCCAGGAATTACACGGGTTAAAGCAGTAAGAAAAGATTTAATGGCCCTTGATAAAACAGAAGATATGACAATATGCGGCCCCATATAGAGCTAAACTGGGAAATAGGATCCATGCAGCAAATGCCAAGTATTTGGTAAGGCATTGCTAAGTTAAGTTGAATATAATTTAATACAATCTTCACCATCCTACATTGAATTGAAATGCACAAACTAAATATTATTTCCAATATTACATCAAATCTATAGTATTGATATTGTAATGCAGCGTAACAAAAATATTTGACTGTCTTGTTCAATAAAATGAATATATTGCACAAAACAAAATTTAACACCATGAATTCTGTGCACCACGTTGGCTTTTAATTCAAACCAAATACAAAGCAGACTAGGGTAGACATTCTGTAAATTAATCATCAGGTTATCCCCCCAAAATAAAGATATTCTGTCCAATTTGTATGTAAAATAAGATGTAAAAGAAGCATGCAAGGTAGCAGGATTTTAAGCATTAAAAATGAAGAGAAACAAGAGGAACAAAAATATGTACAATGAACATATTAACTTTGACAATGTAACAACTGAGAATTACTTCGTGTAGGTTCTGAGCAGGTTGATGAGATAGGTGTAAAGGTACTGGTGCTTGCTTTGGCTTTCACATCTAAGCCTAGCTTCATTATTTAGATGAGAGGAGTCTTGCACAAAGAGATTGTCATTAGATTTCTCTACCCTTCTCATGATAAAGGCCTTAAAAGTAGTTGAGACTTTCTCCCTCCCACCCCAAAAAAAAATAAAAATAAATAAATAAATAAATAAAACAAACTAGACCTAAGCAAGGAATTAAATATCATTATCGAGAGATATATCGATGGTTCCAAAACACAATTATGTCGACATATATATCGATCGTATCTAAAATATCGATATCAATTTAAAGATATGATAGATATTATTAATTAAACATGAAAATTTTCAGCATAAATTTGCAAAATAATAAATTAAACTATAATACACAATTTAGAATCAAAATATTGCAAATTAAATATATATAAGACAAGTTTATGTTGTATTTGGTATAATAAAGTGTGCCCTGTTGGGCAAAATAATTCACGAATTTCTACAAATTTTACACTAAAATGTTACATAACATTAAAATTTTAATATATATCATTTACAAAATAACAAATAAATAAATCAATAATCTTGTATACAAAAGAATCTCCACCTTAGATCGATACTTACCGAAATATTGATAAAATATCAGTCGAGTCTAATATTGTATCGATACCCACAGATATACGGATATATCGAAGATATATCGAGCATATCGGAGATATTTTACTCCATGGACGTAAGGCAATTTCTTTTTCTTTGTAATCAACAATGATGGAAAGTTGTATGTTAGTAATATACATGACTGTTTCTATGTAGACAGTATATAGTACGCTTTTCACTGAACATATCACAATGATCAACATGTGGAATTCTACAATCACTGTATAAAATCTAACTTTTTTAATGGGGCTGAAGAATGTTCCAGTAAGTCCCACACTGAAACTTTAGAGAAGTTTCATTAGACCTAGCAGCTAGCAGTATGTGCCATTAACAGAGATTCACACGCATGTCTTTCTACTCATCCACAAGCAGCTATTAAAAGCAAGAGATTGATACTCATGTGCCTGCTTGTAAAGCAAAGAGATACCCAAAACAACACCATTTCAATGCAACAACAGTGGCGTAACACAAGCGAAGTTTGTGAAATTAATAACCATCCCATCTACATATGCAGATAAACTTGGAACCAAAAAAAGGTTAAACTTTTTTTACTTTTTCTTTAAATGTATACTATTAGCAACATGTATGCATACCTGTTCTGCTGATATTGCTCTCATCAACTGATTTGAGTGCTCTTGCTCTGAAGGCACAGCAAAAAGGGAAAAATAATTATTCAAACATACCCCACTCTGATCCACTGAAAGCCATAGAATAAAGAGAGGAAAAAATCTAATAAACAATAAAGAAAATGTTGTGAAGACACTTGCAAGTCATAATGCAGGAAGAACATAAAGTACAGAAATGATAGAGGTCAGATACACAATGCATGAAAAGCAGCAAATACAAAAGAATATAAGCACCAATAGTATTATAACTGACAAGAATATCAGAACAAACTAGTGGAACAGTATCATTTGGGAAGATGACAATGTGAAGAACCAGTGCTCTGTTTCAAATACAAAAGCTAAAAACATTCTTCAACTTGGAAAAAAGATAACAAAATATCTACCCATGAAGAAGAGAAGACAACCTTTAATGAATAAACTCTGCATGCTTTTGAATGCTTTGAAGAGCTCCAGTGATAGATTTGCAATAGCCTCACTAGCAACAGAATCCACAAGTTTAACAAGAGAAATAGAAATCACAGGCATTCCTTTCGATTTCTGAGCAACTAATTTTGCATGTGTCGCACCTGCAATATGGAACACGCATTAAATAAATATTTCCTTTAAAAAATTAGGAACTAAGATACTGCCTGTTGAATCAATGATGCACGTACAAACTCCCAATGTCAATACAACTATGATTGACCCTATGCATGTCTAACAAGCATACATGCTAATACATACTAGCATGATAAAAAAAAAATAATAATAAATAAATAAATAAATAAAACATTAAAATATTAGTTGTTGCTTCGTCAAAACAAGCTTAATAAATGATTTAATAAAGTTCAACCATTAACATGATGCATTTTCACAATTAAAACAGGTCAAAAAATTGCAATGAATGTGAGTAGAGAAAAGAATGCATACAATAGAGTTAAAATCAGCCATCTGACAATTAGGAACACACTCACACAGTGGCCAAACTAGGCTTATGTCAAGGGCTGCCATGGCACCCCCTGACTTTTAAACAATTCTCCTATTAGTCATATATTATATGTATTATATAATAAATGAATCATAATATTTGCAAGATGGCACCCCTACTGGAAAATGGAGTTGAGTTGGCAGGAAAAAAAATAGAGAGAAAGAAGAGGGGGAGAGGAAAGAGAGAAAGTGAAAGAAAAAGTGAAGGAGATGGAGGAAATTTTGACTACGGCCTCGCTGTCTACGGCTTTTTCACAATGTGTAAACATTTTTAACATCACTATATAGATCTCAATATAGTGGTTTTGAGTAGGCTAGAATCATATATGTTAGTTTGGAAGCTTGAAATACCCACTCATGGAAATTTTGAAAATTATGTGCATGAATTGCCTCTACTAAACTCTTTAATTTTTTCTATCATATGATGCTAGTATCATGAGAAAATTTGTCGTAAATTTTAGTGAAGTAATTGTTTATAAAATCCAAAAAATTCTCTAAACTGAGACATATTATTAATCTTGAATTTTAATATATTTTTCATGCTTAAACTTTGAAATTTTCAAAATTTTAAAGTTTTGGCACCCTGAAAAAAAGTTCTGGTTCCGCCCCTGTGCTCACATGCCTCTAACTTAACAGCACTACCATCACTTTCGGACAATCACCACCACCACCACCAATGTTATGTTGCAACTATTGCCACCACCACCACTACTACCATCTCTAGGACCACACAAAAATCTCCACCACTACCATCAACATGTCATCACCTTCAGCGTACCCCCACCACCTTTGCTATTCTTCCATCATTGCACTACTACCACTCTCCTTTACCTGTTGTCACCTTTAGCATCCCACCGAAGTACTAAATTCCATTTCAACATGTCATTTCAGTCAGCCTGGAAGCGGAAATGTCTTGAAAGCATTTTGCAAAAATGCAAACAGAGGGAAATTTGGAAACACATGGACACATGTGAGAACATAAAACAAAAACTATACATGCGCCAAGATAAGTGTATTAAATGATTAATTAAATATTTTTGAACCTTATACACCTATCCAAACTAGAAAGAAATTACAAAAGCATCAAGTTTAGTTATAACCTTTTGGGTAAACAAATATAGTTATATTGATTAATGATTAATACTATGATTAATTATACCAATGATTTTATGATTGTCAACATTTCAAAAAAAAAAAAAAAAAAAATTGCTGGAAAAAAAACTATTAAAAAATGGCATCCAAGAAATATCCACACCCACAAAATTTGGGCCTTGTTAAGTATATCAAGTTACCAACCGGATAAAATTTCAACCTAATTGCTAAGTATATCCATTCAGTTTTGCTCTATATAATTGAACCATTAAGATGGACCTACAGTTCCTTCTATGTAGTGGTGGAGTTTTATTGGGTAGTCCAACATAACAACATGAAGAAGTTCTTTTGGATAGTCCACTATACAGCATGGCCACCACACTCTTAGATCTGAAATTAAACAATAAAAAATAAAAAATAAAAATAAAAAGGGCGCCAAAAGACCCTTTGGACTTCTTTGGCAACGAAAGAAGACGAACTGAGGAAGAACACAAAGTGAAGGAGGACAACCAGCCACAGCAACACCAATAGAATTTCAAGTCCTGTTTTTCCTTTCCACCCTGCTCCTTTTCTCTATTCTTCTTTTCAAATCTTTCTCCATTTCTATTTGCTATTTCTTTGGTTCTCAGAGAAATCTAAGAGTAGAATTTGGTGGTTAGCGAACTGCAATGATTGAATTCAGTTTCTTTTTCCAGCTTTGTCAGGAATATCTCATAGATTCCTGAGATTCTTGTCAACGCCAAGCCATGGTTTCAAGCAAAACATCATCACTTCAGTGAAAACAGCAGAACCAATGATGTTTCTGATGAACCCTTATATTTTTTTCACTTCCTTGAGTTTTGTGCTGGTTGGACACAAAAAAAAAAAAAAAAAAAAAAAAAAAATTCAGCCATTTCAATTGAGATGAAACCAAATTTAGTTCCATGATCCCACTCATTAACTTCTAAATTGTTACACTGCAACACTACAACCACCAACCTTGCAGCACAACTGCAGAAGGCATCCACCACCATCAACTTGCCATCACTTCCAGCACTTGATTACCAGTGCAAGGCAAACAAGTATTCACACCAGAACATATAACAATTAACAAGTAGTCACCAAAACAATCACCCACAACTCCCACATGGCCACAAAACCTAAACAGTTTTAAGAACTGAAATTTTAGTGATTAATTTAAACAATAGAATTTAAATCCAATAAATTTGTAAATCCAAGATCTTCCCATTCTCAGAGATGGAAAATCCGGGATCACCCCAATCGGTCAACTAGAAGCAAACTAAAAATGGAATTTCTAAATAAAAGTATACCCATTTCGGCATTTCTAAACTCGAACTTTAGTTAAAAGCTCATAACTACAAAATGGAATAAACTCATGGGAGCTTAAGTCAGTTTAAAACCATATCTCAAAACATGATTAAGGTTAAAAACTCGCAAAAAATGCTAGCTCATTGTGCAGAATGATTAATGAAGAAATGTAGATCACCCTACAGCCTCATGCAGCATCTAGTTAAATGTTTTGATCAGCATATCTAGATAAATATTAAACTCCAGAGCATCAAAATAACAATATTCATCCATATATACACATATTTCTTATAAAGTCCCACTTTCATCATATATATATATATACCTTCTTAGCTGATTTTAGTTAAAGTAAGGTATAGCTGACTAAAACACTTCTCTATATATGAATGCTAAATCTACATCATTGATTTCCACACCAGTTACAACATCTAAAGACCCTCCAAGAAAATAGGTACTACAAAATATCATTATCAAAATAAACAATAGGCGAAAAGAAAAAAAGAGGATTGTCACCATCCGATTTTGACTGTCCCTCCAGAACAAGCTTTACATCTTCAGATTTTATGGAAGCTATTACATAACCGACAAACTCAGACCAGGAGCCCCCAATACCAATGCTGTCTCTCTGCACAGAAGATTAACAAAGATAACAATGAGAATGGACGCCCAGATCCAGCTTACCCACAAATAATAGCAAAACAATGAACTGGAAAAAAAAGTTTCTAAGAGTAAACGAAATATAAATTATATATATACAAAGATGCTAATATAAGGTGCACCCGATGCAAAGTTGCATCAGGTGATCTCTGTTGGGCCAGTTGCAGAACATAATTTGAAAAACCAACCATTGGATTAGATTCGCCTTTTATGAATGTCATGTCTGCAAAAAATATGGTGATCCAACAGTCAGTTTTTGAAAAATGTCAGAATGAAAAGCTGTGACCTTTTAGTTCTTCAAAATGTCCCCATTTTTTCATAGTTGATCTTTTCAAAAACCTACCATTGGATCACCGTAATTTTTTGTAATTTTTTGCAGACATGTCATTCATTAGAGGAAAATCTAATCCAACGGTCGATTTTTCAAAATATGTTCTACAACTGCCCAAACGGAGGTCACGTGACGCAAGTGCACCTAATATTAGCATCTCCATGTACACACACACACACACACACACACACACGCTACCTATAAAAGTATGAATAAGGGGAATACTTTTGATTCATTAAAATACCCTTATAAATTAATTTATTAAAATAATTACCCTTTAGTAGAATAATAATCATTGGTCAGGATTCTTCTTCTCTTTCTCCTTCATCATCCAATGTATATCAATTTCTCTCCCCTAATTTTCCTCTTTCTCCTTCTCCAATGCCTATCTTATTGAGTTTCCTAAACTAAACACAATTATATTCTCATTATGTTTTCTTTTTCAATTAGGTTCCCCAAATATAGTGTTTGCATTCGGTGAGTCCTCCTAATTCTCCAGCGTCTCTCCCCCAATTATTCTTATTCTAGCCTTCAAGACTCTACCCTAATTCTTCCACCACCAGACAAAGTGAAGGCCAACACACTAACATTCAGATTTCGATTCAGTGAGTCTTCAATATTTTTTTATTTTTTTATTTTTTTAATTTATTTAGTGATACGGCTTCTTTGAACACTAAGTGTCTGACGAAAGGGATTTGGTGAGCTGAGTATTCTGATTTTGGTTTGGTAAGTCTTCATTTTCTGTTTTCCTGATTTTATAATGAATTTCTGTAATTCATAGATTCTCTAATTCATTATTATGAATATCTTCCGGTGTGTACCTATATATACAATTTGTTGGGTTATCATGAACTATATATCCATCGGCATGCAGCAAATAAATGAAAGTGGCAATGCTCCTTTTCTTGTTTATGGAAGCAAGCCTCATAGTGTTCTTGATTTGGCACCATTATCACTTTCCAAGAAAGAGAATGTTAAAGCTATGGAAATGGCAGAATTTATACCTATTCATGCTCAAGTGAAGGCTGAACTTGAGCGATCTAATTCTAAATATAAGGCTGCAGTTGACTCTCATTGCTAAGAGCTTCTTTGAAAAGAAGGTGATCTTGTGTGGGTAAGTTTTGAGCAAAGAGAGATATCACACTAAGTTGCACGCTAAGGTGATCTTGTGTGGGTAAGAATTCCAACTCTAAGTTGCAAGCTAGAAAGTTGGGTTCTTGCAAGATTTTGTGCAAGGTTAGTGACAATGCACACCAAGTACAGCTGTCAGCCCACTTGAATATCTCCAATGCCTTTAATGTAAAGCATTTGGTACCTTAATTTTCAGCTGAAACTTGAGGACAAGGTTTTTTTATTTTATGAAGGAGGGATTGATGCAAGCTACTTGCAGGCCACAAGAGTATTATCTTTACATAAAGCTTTCATTTACCTCTTGTAACAGCCATGTAGCTTTAGTATTTCCTATGCCAATTAGTTAGAATCTTTTAGAAGCCTATAAATACCAGTCTAGAGTGACTAGTGAGAGAGTTAGTTTTTAGTCATTTTATAATCAGTTCCAGATCTGTACAGAGCATCAAGCTCTCTGTTTTCAGCTATTCTCTGTAATTCCAGGCTTCAAGTTCATTTCTTCAAATTCAATGCAATTTCTCTTGATTTCATGGTGATTTGATGATTGATTGATTGACATCATTCATAAAATTACTTCTCATGACAATTCACCACAGTAAACAGAAATAATTTTAAGATTTCATCTGGGTCTCTGGCTTGAACCTGCAATTTAACCATAGACACACTATGAACCGGAGAAAGGGGTTCTATGAACAGGGATATTACTGAAATCCAACTATATTTTCCCATGTGAATGGTTTGCTTTTTGAAATACACATTATGATCATGTGGCTGTAATATATATCATCCAGATACATTATTAAACAATCAAAACCCAGATATATATACATGGATATAGTCATCAAAAAGCATATATTTCAAGCAGAAACACTGCACAGTAATAACGTAATGCCCATTTGATTGATAAGATGTAAGAAAAGAAAATAATTTGACTCTTAAATAGTAAAACAAGAAATCAAAAACTCATCTAACTTAGTCACATACAACAATCCATGGACGAAGCCAGCCATGGTGAGGGGTGCCAGCGACCTCCCCAGGATTTTTTTTTTTTTTTTAGAATTTTTTTTTATAAATAAATAAATAATTAATTATATCTTAACTCTTTGAAATTTTAAGTTCACCTCTCCTAAAACATTTTTACCCTCTTTATTTTACTTTCCTACCCTCTCTTTTTTATTCTCTTTTTAAAATTTTTCTCTCCCTATAAAAGCACTAATCCCACTCCCAATATCTCATTTACCTTATTGCACCTCTCGGTCCCTCTTTCTCCCTTTATTGGAAAGTCGACCAATCGACCATCCCCTATTCCCCTCCCTATTAAAGTATTTTCAATTTTTTGAATTAAGATAAAGTACTAACAACTAACTAAAGTTCGACTCCCCTAAACTAAATTCCTGGATTCGTCCCTGCAACTATCTGACCCAGTTGAATTCGATATTTTTTCATTATTAACAAATTAAAAAATACAGGACTCTCAAAACTTTGGTTTCGTTTTATTTTCCTTTGTTTTCTCAGCAACCAAACAAGAGAAAATTAAAAATAGGTAAACAGGTTCACTTCAAGAAGTAAAACAATTGAAAATAAAGGACTCAACACTTTGGTTTCCATTCATTTTCTTCTATTATCTAAGCAACCAAATGGAGGGTAAAAGCCAAAATAAGCCAGTAATGAAGCTCACCATGTCTTCGAGCTGATGAACAGATCGAACAGCCTCCCAGGTACTAGAGCGAAAATCAGTAACTTGAATTCTGAGGCATGAAGTATCCGGAGCGTTGATGTAGAACACAAACCGATGCAATGGGACTGAACCCGGGGTCGCCCACTCCGCTTTGGCTTCGCTCAAGATGGGTTCGAAGTCTTCAAACCCCATGGGCGTTATCAGCTACTCTCATTAAAAGCAACAATGGTAGAAACAGCTAGTGTTAGCTCTTCAGAGAGACAAGAGAAGACATTACTTAGTGAAAATCCTAATAATCCCCCGTTTGTTTGCTAAGAAAGTGTAGGAAAAGAGGAAATTAAAATTGTGAATCTCAGTTTTGTCATTGTTCGAAACCCAAGAACAATTACCTCCACTCAGTTGAGCCGAATACAACTATTGGGCTTAGTTGGGTCAATTTTTCCCACTTTCAGAAATAAGATTCAAAATTTAAGTGTATTTTATTTTAATCCATTTTCTTAGTGAACAAACAAAGGGAAATTGTATTTAACCAAAGAAATGTTAGAGAATGAAGGTTGCAAATGACGGTTGGAAACAGAAAGGGTAAGTTCTTCAGAATGAATAGAAACAGAAAACTAAGTAACAAGCTAACAAATACCCACGTTTGGTTGCTGAAAAAGAGTGAGAATAGAATAGAAAATAAAATTTTAAATCTCAGATTTTTCATTGTTTTGGATCAGAGAAGACCATGAACTCTACTGTGCTTTGTTGAGAAAAGAAATTATATGATTTTATATTCAGTTTTCTTTTCCTCCGGTTTCTCAGCAATCAGAGTGTTAGTGTGTTTATACAGAGAAAGGTAAAGATAAAGAAGGTTACCAGTTAGGGTTTCAGCTTCAACACAAATCAGAGCCTGTTTCTGAGAAAGAACAATTGGCAGAAGAGAGATTGCAAACTGATATTCCGTAGAAATTTATATTTATATCTATATACAGAGAGAGAGAGAGAGAGAGCGGTCTCCCAGTAAAGGAAGTGACTAAATCCAAATAACAATTTTCTTTTGGGACAAAATATTAGACATCTCAAAAAATTGTCCAAAATTTTTTTTTAAAATAATTTGAGATAAATCATCTTTAATATGTTTAAGCAAATTCTTTCTTAGATAATAAACTAAGGATTTTATATTTGAAGCATTAGTTGGTAAAAAAAATTAGAATGTATAGTATTGTTCAATTTTTTGAAAAGATATTTAGAGTTTAGTGAAAATGTATAGCATTCGGTGAAAATTAGATGTATTATTTCAAATATAAAATATAGAATTTTCAAAATATTAATTTTAGAATGCGATGAAATAAGTAGTATAAGATATTATTTTATGAATATAAGATTACATCTTAAATTTTCTAAATTTAATGGGAGCCTAACTTCCCTTAAAAGTGGTTTTCAATGGGGATAAGATAGGTATAGCATTGTTCAATTATTTTTACTTTAGTGGCAGCCAACTTTCTCCCGAAGCTATCAGATTAACTTTGATCAAATGAGTTTTTAGGAAATAAGATTTCTTCTCAATTTCATTTTGTCCATTCTTAGGAATTAGTTTGAACCCAAATTTCAATGAGAGTAGATCTAAAATACTTTATATATATATATATATATATATATAAATTGAAATTCTCAAGACCCTATAGTATGAAACTATAACTTAAAAACTTTTAGACAAATTTTCCAAAATATTTTGAAAAAATAGATTTCTATTCTTTCTCATTGAAAACCATACACCTTGCGTCGGGATCCTCAACAATCTTTGATGCTTGTGTATACTAGCCTTTCAACGAGATGATGCCACATCATTTTAATGAAGATCTAAAAGATGGAATGCAAGCTTCTCCCAAAACGACCACCGGTTAAGTGTTTCATTAATTTTATTATATTTCAAATAGAACTCTTGATTTCTTATAGAAATTTAAAAGTAGATGCGATAAAAATGAAACTATCGCTCTTAAACGTGATTTTTCCTCCACATGATTTGGAGGTTTTTTGTTTTAGTGCTTTGTTCTATATTGGAGAATATCGGATCAAAGATTGATATTACCAAAAAATAGTAAGTACATAGAGTGCTACGCTACTTTAGGGTGTCGTTTTAAGCTTACACTGACCGTTGGATTTCTTAATATATAATGTGTCGCCATTCCATTTAAAGGCTAACAAGCATCAAATGATGCTAGAAGAGAATCCCGATGCGTATCACTGATACTAGGGTCCACTGCATGGGGCTTCATCTTTAAAGGACTACATCAGTGGATACCACTGAGACTCGATTTACTAGGGTCGTTTTTTCAAAGTAATTTAAAAAAAAAAAAAAAAAAAAAGTGAAAGTCAGAATGAGTGAAAGTCGGGGGGCCATGCCACTGCCCAACCCTTCCCAAACCTCAAAACTCTTGCTCTTACCAATTGAAAATTGAATAGTAAGGGAGGCCTTCCCTATGCTGTAGTTCCGCCACTATGTGAAGCATTGCACGGAGTAATTGTGTGGAGTTGGTCTTGGCCTGTTATGAGTCAATCAAATCTTGGACTTTCTTCTTATCATAGTGGATTGCTTTTTGGATGAGGTCCCATTTCATTTTTTTCTTTTTTCAATTGAGTTTTCCACATTAAATTTTCTTGTGTTATTATTAATTGTGCAATTATTTCAATGAATATGTCAATATATCCTAAATTACACTTAGTGAACTCTAATTATATTGCATGACCGATCCTTGTTGGTATATGTTGGATTGGTGTATTTCTATATAGATTACAGATATGTATTAGAAACTATATATCTTATTTGGGGGACATACTTGTGTTGAATTGTGATTTATGATTAATTTTTAATTTGTTTTTGTTAAATTAAATTAAAATTTATTTACACCCTCTAGGTCTTTATGCAAGTTAGATAGAGTGATATAAGATTTAAATATTATATTTTCAATTGATATAAGAATATATGGGTAATCTTTATTTTGGTTTTACAACCTTAATGCTCCGTTTAGTAAGAAAGATGGAAAAGTGGAAAGAATGAAAATAGGAAATGGAGAGGTGGGTTTTCCACTCTTAAAAAAGGGAGACCGTACCCGTCTTCTTTCTTGTATGTTTTGTAGGATGGATGGAAAGAAGACTTCCTTTTGTCATGCATGTTCGATAAGTAAGAATTATGAAAATGATGGAATGTATTAGTTATGTTTTCATGAATAATTATTATGATAAAGTTGGCAATATGTTGCTAAATGCTAACTAACAAAATTATCAAGTGACAGTTGTGAAATAGAAAATATCACTATAATATATTCTACATACAGTAGCACAACAATGACATTTTGGGCTTTCTATTATAGCAAAATGTGAATGGGTTGCTATGTATCAGTGGAAAATGAGGAGCAAAGGTACTTTCAAGTTTGTGGATTTTCGTCAATTACAAAGGATATCATAGTTATTTCATCTCATAAAAACTCTCATCCCTCCCTCTATTCATCCACCCAAAATTGGGCAGATTGAAATGGTAGATGAAACCATCCATTTTTCCTCTATTCTTCCCTTTTTCTCTCCTTTCTCCCATACCAAACACACTCTCAACCCTCCATCCTTTCTTTTTTCCCCCTTCTGTTTCCATCCTTCCATCTAGGGGTGTGCAAAAACCGACCAAAACCGAAAGACCGAACCAAACCAAACTGTTTGGGCCGAAATTGGATGGTTTTTTTTTTTTTTTTTCCATACATTTGGTTAGTTTGGTTTGCAAACTTGCATAACCGATGGGAATCGGCCAATGCTTGGTAGGAATATTTGTGAACTGATGGTCACTGAACCGGCCAATTATAATATTATAATAATTATTTTTATTATTATAACTCATTTTAAAATATAAAAATGATGGAATTTTTCCATTGTGGTATTATAATTTCAGGGATTTTGGTTTCTCTTTGGTATTGGCTTTTTACTTTGTTATTATATTGCCTTTAAATTAATATATGTATTTTTTATATTAAACAGGAAAATTTTTTGTTGTTTACTGTGCAAATGTCCATCAAATTAATATATTTAATTAGACAGGTTTGATTTGCAATGTATGTGTCTGATTTCACGTGGCCCAAATTAATAAAATATGGTCCAAAATAATTCAATAAATTATCCATTTATTTTTTTGGGCCAAATGGCCAACATGCCCATTCTAACAACAGCCCAAGTCGGCCTAATCAACCGATACACACCGCGCCGAATTGCACCGCACATGCACAGTTTGCATGGTTGGTTGGTTGAAAACGGTCCATCAATTCCTTAAACCGAGATATGCGGTTCAGCCCAAAAGAAGCCTCCCGAACCGGCCGATGCACATCCCTACTTCGATCTCTCCCATGTACCAAATTGAGCATAAGAGTTATCCCTACTCTATCTCGCTGCAATGGACTTACAAAAAGAGGGTGGTGCCATCCAAATGTTTAACAAGAGTGACTACTCGTATTCGAAAGCTTGCATGAGAGTATTTTTCAGTCATTGGATAAAAGGTTTTGGTAGACCCATGAGAATGGTTGGATTACTCTAACTATTATTGTAGATGGCGAGAATAGTGACAAACCTAGGGCTAGTTGGCATGAGATTGAATTAGATAGATCCAACTGGAATTTGGAGAAATTTGAATGCCATCTCCATTGCAATAACCCCTTAAAAGATTTGCAAGATTTCTGAATTTAAGACCTTAAAAGAGGCATGGCATATTCTTCAAACTACCTATGAGGGGCCTAGCATTGCTGAAATCTATATATGATATACACTCTACAGTATCTCACCATAAAATTTGAAAACATTAAAATGGAGGATATATGATGCGGTTATCAAAAAGTTTTTATGTAAAAACTCAATGATATTGTGAGCTCATGTTTTAATTTGGGTGAGAAAATTATTGACTCTTAAGGTGAAATATTATGAGATCCCTACCTTAGAAATTCCAAACCAAAGTAACAACTATTGAAAGAGCAGCAAGGGTATAGATGCTCTCAAGGTTAAGGAACTTAGCTTGTTGAATCGATGTCGACCTTTGAATTATCTTTAAAACCTCCCAAGAAGAATAAGAGCATAGTTGGTGCATCTTCCAAGAAAGAGAATGAAAAGTCAAGTGATGATGATATTGCTTTTGATAAAAAGGAAAACAAAAAATTACCTTAAAGCCAAGAGAAAAATGAAGAACAATGGCCAAAGCTCCTCCTCTAACCCAAAACCTATATAGCCCTATAAATTGAAGTGAGAGGAAAGGTAAATTTGAGAATAAACTCAAGAAAGATACTAAAAGTCGAAATCTTAGAAGTGCCCAATCCATGAATGCCATAACTCGATCTGGGCATATCAAGCTTGGGTGCCACAACTACCCAAGGAATAAAGAAAAGCCATGAACTCGACTTAGAGTAGCAACACCTTTGAGTCGAAGCTTTTTCTGTTTTTTTCTTTTTCTTTTTTCCTGTGTAAAGAGTATTTCGGGAAGGGTGAATATGTTTATGAGAATGAAAATTCCACTACTTTCCCTACTCCTTTGATATTTTATGGTAATTTGAATTAACTATCACATTTGAAGATTAGTCATTAATTATTAGAAAACGTATTGGAAAAAGAAACCATCAATATCATTCAAACTTTGTAAGGTGAACAAATTTTTAAATGAAAATTAATATATATTGGTTAAAGAGAAAATGGGTCTAGAAGATCAATTAGGAGTTTGGAGGAATAAGGAAGAAGAAATTCAGCAGGTGATTGTTGAGTATTTTCAAAATATTTTTTACTACTTTTTCTCTGAGCCATAAGTTGTCACTATTTGAGGCAATGAACTGTAAGGTTATTGGAGATATGGACCGATTGCTCACTAGGGGTGTTACGGGTGCTGAAATTAAAGATGTTGTCTTTGATATAGGGTCCAGTAAAAGTCCAGGTACAGATGGAATTACTGGACTCATTTTCCAATCATATTGGCATATAGTAGGTGGTGATGTGAATAATGCAGTTCAGACGTTCGTTTCTGAAGGGGTTCTTCCGTTTGATGTAAATGCTACTCTTGTAACACTTATCCCAAAAGTCCAATCCCTTACTCAAATGTCCCAACTGAGGCCAATGTCTTTGCAATATGCTGTATAAGGTTATTGCTAAGGTTTTAGCTAATAGATTGCAGATTGTGCTCCCAAGTATTAAGTGAAAATCACAGTGCGCGTGTTCATACTAGAGCGACTTATTGCAGATAACTCATGATAGCACATGAGGTTATGCATATGTTGAATACTCGGAGGACTGGGAAAATGTATGATATGGCTATCAAACTTGACATGAACAATGCATATAATCGGGTGGAATAGGTTTTTCTGGAGCAGATGCCTCTACAGTTGGGATTTTCTTCCAAATGGATTCATTGGGTGATGAAAAGTGTGACCTCAGTCAGCTATTCCTTTCTAGTTACTGGTACTCGGGTAGGATGTGTTCAACCATCGAAAGGGTTACAACTCCTTTCCCCTTATCTTTTTCTCTTTTGTTCTAAAGCTTTGTCTACATTATTCTATCAATTTACATGTGAGGGGAAAACCAATGGAATTCAAGTAGGTAGGTCGGGTCCTTTGTTAAGCCATCTTTTGTTTGCTGATGATGCTATTATACATTTTCTGTAAGGCAAATTCTAGAGTATGTCAGTACGTCAAGCTCCCCTTTGATATGTATGTGTTATGAAATAGACAAACGATTCGAGATTTATGACCACAACGATATAATCAAACAAAATAAGAAAACGAGAAGAGATCAATCAATCACACAATGCACACACAATTTACGTGGTTCGGCAAATAGCCTACATCCACGGGGTATCGACAACGAGAGAATTTCACTATGTGGAGAGAAGAGCTGTGCGGCTCAAGCAAATACAAAACCTAATCCGTGCTAAAGAAACCCTTCTAAATCCCTTATATAACGAAGCCCTAATTAACAGAAGCGGGTCGGGTTGAACCGCATGTCCACATAACAATGGCAGTGTGTCTCGACAGTGCATTAATTTTGAGAAGTCCTCCGTTTTTAATAGTAAAAACAATCCTACTGATGCTCGTACTAGTTGTGCTCAGATTTTGGGAATTTCTCGTCAAGGGTGGCCAAGAGAATTATCTGGGGTTGCCAGCAATTATTGGACAGAATAAATGGTAGTTGTTTACATTAAGAGAATGTGGGGATTAAAGTGCAAGGTTGGCAAGCGAAACTCCTACCCCTGGTAGGGAAGGAGGACATTTTGAAAGCGGTTGCTCTCACGATGCCTGATTATGCGATGACCTGCTTCAAGTTGCCTATAACGTTGTGTAAAGAAATCAATAGCATGTTGGCTAACTTTTGGTGGAATCAACAATGGGATGATAGGAAAATACATTTGATAAGTTGGGGGAAAATGACAAAAGTTAAAGAGAAAGGGGGGCTGGTTTTCGAGATTTTGAGAGTTTCAAGTTGGCTTTACTCTGTAAGCAAGTGTGGAGATTAATCTAGAATCTGGACTCACTGGTGGCCAGAGTTCTAAAGGATGGATATTTGTTTCTGTTGGGTGTATGTGCAAGTGTTCATGCATCACATATAGCACATAT
>JAESVK010001046.1:68489-82769 GCA_017140935.1 Hamamelis virginiana
TACATCTTTAATTCTCAGACGCACAATTGTATTTGTTAGCGACAACATTTGTGCTCAATCGGATTGACACATGATGATCATTTCAAGATTAATTAATAGAATTTGGATTTTTTTTTTCCTTTAATTTACATTTATTGTAAATAATGAAGTATTTGGCGATATAATTTTGTGGATAGGGATTGAAAGAGACTTGTAAGCATGTTATGGAGTCCAGGGAACATTTCCCATGAAAGTCTTAGTGCACTTTCTCAGTAGAGCAATTTTCTAATTTTCCACACGTCATTGAGCCAAAAATTAAGGAGTTCTATAAAAGTAAGAGGAGGAAAAGATCCCACACGGGTTTTATTTATATGCAAGGTTGACATTTTTGCATAATTACTGTTCCTCAGAAGACACAAGTGATAATATATATTTAAGTTTTCTTAATTAGTTCCCTTTAATTTGCAATTAATATGGTTCAAAATTAATTTCAACAAAGTAAATTAAAGCATATATAGTATTAAGAACAAAACACTGTTAAATGAACAGCTTTTAAATGTTAATTGTATGTCGGTAAGCAAGAGTTTTTAGGATTAATGTTCTTTTCAAACAAAGCAATTATCCTTAGTTTGAGACCTAATTGAGGCCAAGGGTTTGCCTTTATCACATGCACCTTTGGAGATTTAATTTTTCATTTATATTTTTAAAGTTATGTTCAAATCATATCTTCACACACACACATATATATATCAAAACTTTTATACTAAAAGTAATTGTAACAAAACTTATATAGGGGCTCAACCTACTTTTGCTAAAATTATTTTATACTACATGGACTGCGTGAGGGAAAGAGAGAGAGAGAGACTGTAGCGTGCGGGAGAGTGAGGGTTGGTCAGCTAAAAATTATTTGAGTTTTTTTTAGACCGAGGACTCGATGCGTGGGCTAAAGCTACTTTCTACTTAAAAAAGAAGTGGAAGCAAGGTTTTTTTGCTTCCTCAAATTCATGAATCACAAAAATTGCTTTTATGTAGTAGGAAGTAGAAGTCATTTGCCAAACGTACTTTGCTACCAAAACTTCCATTTTTCTACTTTTTCAAGCAAAAAACTGGAAGTCGTAGCTTATCCAAAAGCAGTCTAAGCATTTATTTCTACAAAAGTTACCTGCCTTAATACATATTTATTTTTTTGTTAAGAGTTTTCTACAATCGAAAGCATTTCCACAGTGACATAATGCCGTAACTAAATTAACACCCGACATATCAATATAGGTTCTGTAATGAAAATTTGTTATTAAAATATAGTGGTGCTTTACAAAGAAAATTTGAGATAGAGAGAGAGAGAGAAGAAGAAGAAGAAGAAGAAGAAGAAGAAGAAGAAAAGGAAGTATTGGTTCAGTTGTTGAGAAGAAAATGGATGGTGTTGTGTGTCAAAAGCTTTATCTTGTGGATGAAAGAAGTGAAAATCTGGCGCTTGATACGTCCTCTAACGGGAGGGAGCACATACTTTTCACTCTTTCTTGTCTTCACTTCAAGTTTTTGTGATCCAACACTAGCAATCTTCTTCTTCTTCATACCTGCACTTCAGCTAAAGCAAGGGAGCTAGGAGAAATGCCGGATTATAAGAGAAATATCAGAGAGAGAGAGAGAGAGAGAGAGAGAGAGAGAGATTGTTACATGGGAGTGTCTTTGTTCCATGGGAAATGCAAAGAAGTGTACTTTGTATTTATAGAATTTTTTTGTTTTTCTAGGAAAAAACGTACTAAAGTGGGGCCAGCAAATGAATTGAAAGTGGGGATTGGGGAATTTGGAGGTATTACAAATTGCAAGGAAATGAGATAAGAGGGGGCAGCTGAGTGTATTTATAAAATCAAGGGTGTCTAGTATAAGGTGCACCTATCCTAACCCCATTCGGTTTGAAAATTTCTATTTGTTACATTCCCGGCCCCAAATGAGTTTATCTCAAATTTTCATTTTCGTCCCAATTAATTATATTTGAGAACACCACCTTCGCCCGCCCTGTTCCATCCCATTTACTGGTAATGGGCTGTATAAATATAATTTATGACCTAAAATATAATTATATTTATGAGTATAGGATTCCTTCAATCCATAAAGCTACTATAATATAACTTGAAAAAGTTCAATAAAACAACTATAATAGCAATCAAAAGGTTCAATAACACTGTAACTATTAGTCCCAATCTAATAAGTGCTTATATATATACCTTACATAAGCAAGAAGTTAATAGATAGTTATAGGATACACATTTTGAAAAACTGACCGTTGGATTATATATTCTGCTTATGGATGTCATGCATGTCAAAAATCACGGTGTTTAATGAAAACTGTCATAATTTTTCTTAGTACGTGGCATTCTTGAGAAACCGACTGTTGGATCACTGTAAATTTTGGCACGCATGACATACATAATCATAGTATCTAATCCAACAGTCAATTTTTTGAAACATGTATCCATTATTATTTAGTAGCTTTATGCTTACATAAATTTATGTAAGTGGGCCGACGGTAAGAAGCGTAAGGACGTCCTTACAGGATGGGGACTGTATATATATATATATATATGTCTCTACTGAGAAAATTTGTGACAGTTTTTGGTGGTTACAGATTTTCATAGTCTAATTTTGAGATTTTGATATTAGATTGTGTGATTTTTAATTTATTATGCATGACATCCATAAGAAAACTATCTAATATATCCAATGCTCAGTTTTTCAAAATATGTATTCACAATTATCTATGAGCTTCATGCTCACATAATTTATATAAGCATACTGATAGGATGAGGACGGTATATATATATATACTTTGCTAACTCGACAATATGCAAATTGCACTCTATCAATATTCCATAAATTTGATTTAATCTTTTTCTTTTCTCTATCCACTTATACTTGATATCTTTTTTTAAAAACACTTTTGAAGTTTCAAATTCCACTTGATCTAAAAGATGTGACAATAATCACTTACAAATAATATGATTTTAAAGGTGATTTTAATTATGCCATGCATGTTCTCTTGGAAAATGCTTGCCGCATGTGAAGATATCGACCATGGGGCTCACAGACTTTTTAATTTGCAAATAAAAAAGATAAAAGAAGATCTCAAATTAACTGTTCCCATTTCGAAAAGTGGACTGAAACAAGAAGCTTTCCACGTGCAGAGGGAGCAATCCCTAAACTTTAATTAATTAGTCATAGAGAAGACAATTAAGCCACGAATTGAATTTAACATGAGAAGAAATCTGCACCCACCTGCTCAATTTTGCGACGATTAGGTATTTGTCAAAATAAGATATGACGTATTATGTTCGTCTTAAATGCGTCATTTAAAAAAACTTTATTTTTAGGGTCCCAGTGAGCACACCACGCGGCGAAATTTTCTAACAATATTATTATTATATTAGAGCATCTCCCTGCTTAATTTTGCGAGGACTAGTTTTTTTTTTTATTTTTTATTTTAATTGGATAAGCAAGGACTAGGTAATTGTCAAATAAGATATGATGTATTATGTACGTCTAAAATGTGTCATTTAAAAAGACTTTGTTTTTAGGGTCCCAGCGAGCACACCACGTGGCGAAACTTTCTAGCAATATTATTATTATATTAGAGCATCTCCCATCTCCCGCATATCCATGACATCTGATTAGGGCGAGTCAAGCCTTAGGCTGCTTAGACTCATTTAAAATTTTCGAGACTTGGGCTTGAGTCGTATTCAAAACAGAACCTAATTTTTCTTGTTCTAACTTGGCTCGTAAAATATTTGTCAAGTTCGGGCTTGGCTCAAGGCTCTCTAACAAACCAAGCTCATTTTCAAATACTGTGTATATATAAATATTTACATTTACATTAAGAGTCAATTGTAATAGATTTAAAAAAATTCATCGTTGGATTAGATAAATTTCTTAGGAATGCTATGCTTCCAAAAAATTATAGTGATCTAACGGTCAATTTTCAAAAAATGACTATGGAAAATTAGTGATATTTTGAACAATTAAAACGGCAAATTTTACATTGACATTTTTCAAAAACTGACCGTTGGATTAGTATGATTATCGGCAAGTATGACATTTATAAGAAGGTTGTCCGATCCAACAGTGGGTTTTTAGAAATATATTGTAGAATTAACCCTACACATGTAACATGAATCACTCAATTACAAAGTGCACCCTGTACGAAGTTGTTTATTGAGGTAACTTGAGTAGAGTCAACAGCCAATGATATTTAGAATAATCCATGGTTAAATTATATAAACTCTTTATGAATGCCATGCTTGTAAAAAATCATAGCGATCCAATGGTATGTTTTTTAATAATGAATATGGAAGATTTGTGCTATTTTGAGGAACAAAATAGACAAGCATTTTTCAAAAACCGATCATTGGATTGCAGTCATTTTTGGCAATCACGATATTCATAAGAAGTTTCTTCAATTTAACGGTGGGTTTTGTATTTTGCAAATTATGGGTCTTTTCTTTTAATAAATTTTAATTACTCTGAAACTCATTTGCACTAGCTTTGTTTAAAATCACCGATAGAGAGCTATGAATCTACATGTCTCTTAATAATTATGTTCAAACCATCTCTTCACATATCAAAATTTTCCTATTAAGGTAATTGAACTTTGGCCAACCATTCCATCGATCTCTTTTCAAACTTTATAAAAATAATTATCACTCTACTCTTAAATCAAGTGTAAGTGGATGTAAAATAAAAATTACTTTTACCTTAATTTATCTTTTACATTGAAAAATATAAGAAGTATGTAAAATAAAAAATAATAATTGTTTACTTTTACATATTTTCTATACATGAGAATATGGGATAATAACAATAATAGAATGAGCCCGTTTGTAACGCCCCAACCCAACATCCGTACCAACCCTTCTGAATAGGTCGACACGTGTCAAGATGGAGGTACAACCTGTCCTGCTCATTCATATTTCCACACGAGATACAAGGAAATACATATAACGAAATAAAATGTCATGTCTATACAATATCTCCCAAATCGTTATACATAAGTATATAAATAGAAAACCAAATAATAATGCCAACATTCCTGGCAAATAGGCTGTGCAACAGACAATAACTAAAACAAATAAACATAATGCCGTAATACATACATTTATATATACATATATACACACTCATAATTCTAATGCAAAGTCCACAGTCCCAAGATAACGGGGCCGTGCTAAGCCACCCATGCAAACCCGAGTCAACTTGTCATCTGCTGCATAAAAAACAGGAGTGAGCCTCGAATCGCTCAGTAGGAATATTGTAAACTCTATCAATTTATACTAATATAAAGACACACATGGAAATATTTAAATAAATGGAAATTCTGAGATTTGACAAAGTATTTGGAAAACGACAATTAAAACAGTTATAACGCTTTGCATGGTCTTCCAATGATAAGCAACATCTAGTTCATCATTATCACATACATAAATTAATCAAGTCATGTCTCTTATGATGATAGATAATATTTAAATTAATTTCATTTAAATTTTTTAATAACCATTAAATATGTATAAAATAATATTTAGAAAAACACATTGTTGGATTAAACAAATTTCTTATGAATACCATTCTCGCAAAAAATTGGAGCAATCCAACGGTCAATTTTTGAATAATGATTATACAAGATTAGTGATATTTTTAAAGAACAAATTAGACAATTTTTCATATTGCTATTTTTAAAAAGCTGACTGTTAGATTACTGTGATTTTTGACAATTCTATGGTAAATTTTTAGAAATATCTTGTATGATTAGCCATACACATGTAACTTGAGCTAGTAAATTACAAGGTGGACCTGGTACGAAATTGAGCGAGGTTACTTGATTAGAGTCAATCACCAATGACATTTATAAAAACTAACCGTTAGATTAGATAAACACATTGTGAATTCCATGGTCGCAAAAAATCATAGCGATCCAATGATCAATTTTTGAATAATGACTATAGAAGATTTGTGATATTTTGAAGAACAAAATATACAATTTTTCACATTACATTTTTCAAAAATAGACCATTAGATTGTTGTGATTCTTTGCAATCATAGTATTATTCATAAGAAGTTTGTTCAATCGAACGGTGGGTTTTGTATTTTACAAATTATGGGTCTTTTCTTTTAATAAGTCTTAATTACAATTAAATAATGAGCCTATTCATGAGTCTAGCTATTCTATATTTGTATTTTATTTTTTCATTCATGAACTCACTAATTTTTTGTAAAAGAAAAAAAACTTATTTAGTAGAAGTCACAAATTATCTTTTTTAATTAAGAATCTCATATATGTTTAATTAAAATTATTATTTTTTGACAACAATCTTTAAATCTTTTTAATTTTTAACAATGGTGAATCTTTTTAATATTTAACTATGGTGATGCAACTCTCTTTTGCTAAAATTGTATACATTTGAAATATGAATAAAATAATTTTTTTTGTTTAACTATTATTTATTCATGTACTTTACTAGTTGTGTTTTTGTTTTTTCTTTTTTTACATTGTAATTTAAATATACTAAGAGAAAGTGAAAAAAAATTAAAATTGACAAAAAGCCTGTTAGCCCGATTCATTAGCCCAATCTGGTCTAGTCCATTAGCCTGATCCTGTCAATTATCTTATCAATTATCTTAGTGGACCAGTCTAATGGATCGGATTGGATAGTCCTTTTCCTCTTATTGGACAGGCCCGATCCGGTATGATAGCTTAACGGGCCAAGCCCGATCCGATCCAATTGCCCGTTAGCCCACTTTCTTAGTGGACCGGGCCGGCCCAATCTGCCCATTTGACACCACTTCCACTTCCATTTCTCTGCATTTTAAGCATGTTGCACACCAAACTGTTCTCCGTTAGTCGCCAAACCATCTCCACATCTTCACAATAGCATCTCCACATCATCGTGGCAACCTCGATAGTCCTTTATCATAAAACCATGAGGAGAGAGATTTGTGGAGAGAAGTAAAAAGAGATGAAAGAAAGATGAGATTGAGGAGAGAGATTCCTAGAGAAAGAGAGAGGATCAAGATAGAAAAAGGAGATTGAGAAGAGATATATACGTGCAATTTTTGTAATGAAATAAATGAGGTAAAATAGAAATCTTGGAAGAATTTTTGGTTGAAGTGCAACTTTGTCTAACAAATACCAAAATGACATTTGGCATGAAAGAAAAATTAAAAGGACTTTATGCAAGAAAATACTTCAAAATGGAACTTCTCACCAAATTCCCCTCTATAGGAAAAATTTGTATTCAACGTGTTTTGATATGTTATTCTTACAATAATATTGTTATGCAAAAAAAAAAAAAAAAAAAAATAAAAAAATAATATTGTGTTAGAATTTATTTAAAATTTGATTTTTATGATGGTGGAGTTATATACATATTTGTAACTCCTCACCATTATTTATGGTGCTTTTAATTTTAACCGTTTTAGTTTTCTCCTATATATATATGATTGTTCATGGGTGAAGACATAAAGAATTATAAGCTGAAAATTTTAGCTAGTCTTCTACCACTATTTTTTAATATTATGAGTTCATTTTATATGTTTTGAGAGGTATATTTTGAGTATGAGCATGTGGGTGATTCAAGTGGTTCGTATAAAGATCCTTAGCTTTACTTGTATCTTGGGAGTCAAGGCCGGCCCTGAGGTTTTGGATGCCCTAGGTGAGCTCGTAAAATGATGCCCCTATTGACTAAATTTTTTTTTTTTTTGCACAATTTTAGTTATTGAACCTTAATTGTTCATAAGCTAATATCTACAGCAATCAATTCACAACATCCGAACCTCCTATCATCATTACAAATATAATTAAACTAATAAATTAAAGAAGACCTACAACAATCAATTCAAATGGAGGGTTTTCAATAGGATCATCCCCGAACCTCCTGTCATCATTACAAATATAATTAAACTAATAAACTAAAAAGACCTACAACAATCAATTCAAAATGAGGGTTTTCAATAGGATCACTCTCGAACCTTCTGTTATCATTACAAATATAATTAAACTAATAAACTAAAGACGACCTACAATAACCAATTCAAAATGAGAGTTTTCAATAGGATCACCCTCGAACCTCCTGTCATCATTACAAATATAATTAAACTAATAAACTAAAGATGACCTACAACAATCAATTCAAAAGGAGGGTTTTCAAAAGGATCACCCCCGAACCTCCTGTCATCATTAAAAATATAATAGAGGTTAAATAGTAGAACATACCCGAGTAATCCGAGCAGATGAGCATTATCATCATCTCCATCAATTACTAAAACATAGATGACTTCTTCTTCTTTTTCTGTTTTCTAAAAGAGAAAATTTTTTTTTGTAAATGCGAGGAAATATATAATTAAACATAAATGTACAAATATTGTTTATTTTTTTATGTAATTACTTGAAAAATGATTAGCAACAAGCCTGCAACACATTATATAAATTTTGATATTCTTGCTTTTGCACCCACAAAGTTGCTAATTAAAGTGTCATACTCAAGCTTACGTTCGAAATCATTTTCAATGGATAAAATGGCTAACTCATTCAATCTTTCTTATGACATTGTTGACCGTAGGTAAGATTTGATCAACATCAACTTCGAAAAGCTTCTTTCTCCCAAGGCAACTGTAACTGGTATGGTGAGTGATATCCTATAAGCAATCCATGCATTTAGGAAACAACCATCCATTACTTTCAAATGATTCAACACTTCAATCGGTCTTTTTATTTCTTCTAGCAAAACATTTTTCAAGACTTACAATTCAGAAAATCAATCTCTACCATCAATATCAAAAGAATGCTCATCACATTTGAGAAAATCTTCAAGTTTGAGACAATAAGTCTTCAAACATTCACCGTCAGCAGAATTTAACTTCTTCAAATCAAACAAAAACCCAAAATTCTGCTCATATATTTGAGATTGCTCAATCCTCTCCTTAACTGAACTAAGGCCTTCATCAACAATATATGTGAAGTAATTAATTCTAAACGATTCTTCAGCTGATTGTGTCACTTCTTCACTTGCATTCTCATCAAAATGTTTCTTTCTACGAATGATGCGCGTTTCTTGAAAAAATGGTTCAATCCCCAGTAGAGTTGCAACTTCCTTGGCTTCAATTTTGGCATCCACAAATCCAGTTTTTCTATATTCTTCAAAAAAGGTAACGAGTCCTCTAAACTATTCTATAACAACATCAATATTCATGTTTTTGTTTTGAAGAGTCTTGCAAATAGTATTAATAGCTAACAACAAGTTGTGCCAAATAATCATAGCAACTAAGAACTCAAAATTCCCAAATTCATATGTTGCAATGGTCCTAGCATCACTAGACAATTTGTGTTCGTCACAAGAATCTGCCAAGTCAAGTAATGGATCTCTTATTTGAGGAGCTTGGTACCTTATTGCTTTAACACTCTTAACATGACTCTCCTAATGTGTTTGTGAAAGTGGTTTCACCATGAGACCATCTACATTATCTTTGAAGACGTTCCACCGCTTTGTAGAAGAAGAAAACAATACATATATACGTTGCACCACTCCAAAAAAATGCTTAGCTTTAGCACAAGAATTCGCTATGTCACAAAGTGCAAGGTTAAGACTATGACAACCACACGGCGTGTAGAAAGTTCTATGAGTCATTTCACGCATTTTTTTCTGAACACCTTTGTGTTTCCCTTTCATATTAAAGCCATTGTCATAGCTTTGACCTCTTACATCACCAATATCAAGTTCAAGAGTTTTCAAAGCTTCTATTAGTACATTAAAAAGCCCCTGGCCAGTTATATCATGAACCTTCAAAAATTCAAGAAAAAACTCTTTTACTTCTATTAGACTTATTAAAACATCCAAACACCGGATTACAAGTGACATTTGTTCTTCATAACATACATCTGGAGTACAATAAAGTATTGTTGAAAAGAATTTTGCTTGCTTGATTTTTTCCATAATTTTTCTTTTGACCTCATTTCCCATCAACTGTATCAATTCATTTTGAATCTTGTGGCTAAGATAGTGAGAATGAATTTCACTACTTTCGATACGCCGAAAGTGCTCTTGCATTACTGAATCAAATTCAGCAATCATTTGAATTATGCCTAAAAAAACTCCATTATTCTCTTCATAAATCTTCTCATAGTCCTCCCGAAATGGTAAATTATGTGTAGCTAGAGCCTTGACAATGACAATAATCCTCATTAATACCTGCTTCCAATGTTCTTTCTCTCTTTGTATTTCCCATGCAAACAATCTGATCACTACTAGATTCATGATATTTAAGTCTATGACTAACATTTTTCCAGTCTTTGAAGCCTTCACTAGCCAATTGAGTTGTGTTCCCAGCTTGTTTGAACAACTTACAACATAAACAATATATTATATGGCTAGTATATGAATATACTAGCCATTTCCTATCTTGCTTCTTTCCATTTGGTAAGTGTCGGATATAATGGGCAAATGAGAAATGTCTATTATGCTCATCTATCAGAAAATTGGTATCATTTTTTCTTATAGGACCCTTTTGTACTAAGGTATCTATAAGATTCTGATCAACAAGATCCCACTCACTCGGATCATCAATGTTTGAAGAGAATGAATTACCACATTCTTCATTGCCATCATCACTTTGATCATTCTTATTCTTATTGTCATTCTCATTCTCATCCACCAAGTCTTGATTAGGAGGATGTTTTTATTCACTTAGTCTTGATTAGGAGTTTCTTCTTCATTTACCATGCCTTGATTAAGAGGTTGTTCTTCACTTACCAAATCTTGATTAGTAGGTTCTTCTTCATTCACTAAATCTGAAGTCTTTGGTTTTTTTACTAGTAATTAGAAACTTGTCAAAAGATCCGGATTGAGTTTGAATAAATTCTTTTCTCTTTTGCTTTATTTTTCTTTTTGTATGTCCAGACGGTTGCTTTTTAGCAGCCATGGCTAAATGATGAGCCCTAAAATAACAAAAAAAAAACTTATTATACTAATGTCAACAACAATTGTCTCTAAAATTTTATCCTTTTTCTGTTTTGTATTTACACGAAAACTAAAAAAAAGGATTATATCGTGGCAATGCTTATAAACATTTTAAAAATATGTAGACCAACTGTAAAGAGGCAAAGAGCTATTGTTGTTATGTAGCTCCATTGAAAACAATATCCTTGAAAATTAAGCCAACCATTTGATTTGCTTTTGAACTGAAGTCAACTTAATTTAATTGTTTTAAAAATTCAATCTTTATCAAACTTCTAGATCCTTAGATAGGGAATTAGGGATTGTTTGCAATATATTAAATAAAAAATCTTCACCCATATTATTTTGTACAATTGTACTTGCTAACATTAAAAATTAGTGCTGACCAATTCAAGGAAAATTATAACCCTTAATTTGCACCATTAATTTTTGTCAAGTTTAGTTAAATTAAACACACATGTACAAAAAAATTCAAATGCCAAATTACTACCACTATCAAGGTTTCGAACAAGAATTAATTGATAAGAGATTAGATAATTCAAGCAACCCTACCTAATTAATTATGAAAAAAAAATTGCAACGAAACCCTAAAATTATAATGGAAAATAACCCCACGGCCCCCACGACCCCACTGTTGGTACTTGGTAAGTTTAACAAATAGCAGGAAGCAAATTGAAAATAAAAATAAGATGACGATCAGCCAATTTGCTCGAGAATAAACCAATTAATCCCAAATTTACCAAACAATTAACTGAAATGCCAAAAACCCTAAACAATTGTAACGAAATCCTAAAAAATTTGTAAGTAAATCCTAAAAACTAAAGAGCTTACCAGTTGGAACGGAACCTTTGCCGTTGCCCACCGCCATGAACCGTGTACGAGAGGAAGTCTGTCAAATTCCTAGTTCAAATTCGCGAGAACTGGCGATTTGAAGCACAGAGGAAGTGGTGACCCTTCAAGGAATTATTTCGCCAGTATTGGGGATCAGATTCCAATGATCCTACGCACTACAGCTAAGTCCTCTCTCTAGTCAGAAATAACGTAAGTTAATCAGGATGGGGGCGAGACTCGAGACTTCGAGAGGATTCAGATTTCATAGGAAGTCTGAAATCTGAGATGGGAGGAAGAGAGGCGAGAGGAAGAGGTCTACCTGCGTGTGTAGGGGAAATAAGGTTTGGGATTTGGGAAATTTGAATTAGGCAGGCTGGTGGCTCATGGCTGAAATGCTTGATTGAGATTTGGAATTTGGGCTGTTCAAATTTTTTTTGGGCTATTAAATTTTTTTTTTTTTTTGGGCTTACCACTCTTTGGGCTGGATTAGTTTCAATAGGTTGAATTTTTATTTTTTCGGGCTTGGGCTGATGGTCTTATATAAGGTAAATTTGGGTTGAAGTGAGAGCCCCTAAAAATCAACACTTTTTGGATGCCCAAGGTAGAGGCCTCTTGGGCCTCCCCTCAGGGTCGGCCCTGTAATGGGAGTGGAACGTCATTAAATCCAGTATAGAAGGAGACGTATTTTCATAGATGAAATTTTGGATTCTATTTCTCATAGATGAAAATTGGTTAATCCATTTGTTTTTTCCCTTTTTGCATTAACAACTAATTTACTAACTCTATCGATATTTCTTGTCATTTAGCAAAAGCAAAAATAATAAGTATACTTGATTAGATGGGAAATTAATTATGGGATACGTGCGTATCCAATGGGCTCATCCTTTCAGAGGTGCTGTTATAAGGTGCACCTGATGCAAGATGTATCAGGTGCCCTCCTCTACAGCCATCTGTGATTAAATTTTTTTAAAATTGACCGTTGGATTAGATAACCCTATAATGTATGTCATGTCTGCCAAAAATCACAGTGATCCAACGGTTAGTTTATGAGAAAACTGACTGCTAAAAAACTATGACTTTTTTGTTCTTTAAAATGTTAACATTTTTTAGTAGTCAGTTTTCTCAGAAACAACCGTTGGATCACTGTGATTTTTGGCAGACATGACATACATTATAGGGGTATCTAATCCAACGGTCAGTTTCTAAAAACATTCATCATAGGTGGCTGGAGAGGAGGGCACCTGATGCAAGATGCATCAGGTGCACCTGATATTAGCAAGTCTGCTCATCCTTTTGTTTTATCACTTTACAAAAGTTGATGCATTTTCTAACTTTTGACGTCATTTTAGAAAGAATTTGTATTCGACGTGTTTTGGTAAGTTAAAGTAATCCTTAGAAATAAATTTTCATCCTTAGAAAGAAATTTTCTCTCTTTCCCTCTGATACGTCAAGTTATAGGCATGTGCTATTTTTAACTCTCCGCAAGGCATAGGCTCATGCGAATATTGTTGACTCATTAGATCATTTCTTACCCAACCAAACATCACAATCATGGTCAAAATTGCCAGCTGAAGGACTCAAAATTAACCAACTAAAGACTTATTTGTATATGGTCAAGCAGGACGAGGATTGATTTCCAACTGCAATGGATAATTTCTTGGGAATTGAATTAACATATTGAGAGTTCGATGCCCATACTATATTTGAAAGGAAAAAAGCCATCATATGATTCCGTTGTTGGGAACTTCCATGAGATTTCCCTTTGTTCATACAATGAAGCACAAAAATTAAGATGCATGTGCTAAGCCATTAGACAGGATGTGAGGGTCTCCCACCAAGAATTTGGTGGCTAAATTGATCACTAAGATTAATGGTACTCTTAAAATCGATAACAATTTGAATCCTTTTTACTTTAAGCTTAAAAAAGGATTGTTCTTTTCACTTCATACAGTGAGTCAATGAAATGAAATTTTGGAGTATTCTCAGCAACATTTTGGTATATGGGTCACGTTCTCCTTACCATTATTATTATTTTTTTTTACCATTATTCATACCATTCGTTTCCAAAACACCAGTGTTGGTTTAATATTTTGAAAAACCGACCGTTGGATTAGATACTCTTCTTATGTAAATCATGTATGCCAAAAATCACAGTGCTCCAATGGTTGGTTTCTGAATTGTGTCACTGTGAAAAATTATTATAACTAAAAACATTGCAGTTTTTTACAGTGAGAGTTTTAAAATCTGACCGTTGGATCAATGAAATTTTTGGCATGTATGACTTGTATAAGAAGAGTATCTAATCCAACGGTCGATTTCTCAAAATAGTCAATCGGCATTGGTGATTTGAAAATGAATGGTAGAAATAATGGTAAAAAGAATGGTAAAGGGAACCTGTCCCTATATATATATAATGATAAGTCCACATTTGTGTATATAAGTTATATCCACGTGAAGGGCTATAAATTATTATGTA
>JAESVK010001047.1:11022-40567 GCA_017140935.1 Hamamelis virginiana
GGTAACATGTTCTATCATTTTTTGGTTAAGGAGGTCTTACAATGAGAGGGTGTTTTATGGGTAGAGAGTCGTGACTCTCTCTTTTCTATGGACTATGATTTTACAGAGATACTAGTATCTCTGTAAAAATAAAGTGAGATCTAGATATATCTTGTTGGAATCATGTTCGTAGAGTGAAGGGCTTATACGTAGCCATATCTAGTAGTCAAGATTGAATAAGCGCTAAGGGCATAGCTAGAGGCACAATATTTGAAATAATCCCGTAATTTTATCTTGATATAATCCCTTGATTTTAGGGAAGTTGATTAGGATTGACTTTCCTTTGTAAATGAATTTCAATATTTGAAATATTCCTTGATTCATGGAGATAATATTGGATAATATTCTGTTAAGTTGATTTTCTGATAATAGTGGATAATATTGGATAATATCCTGTTAATGAAAGGGTATTTTTGTCCATTTTAATCAACTTTCACAGATACAAGTATCATTAAAAAAGGCAGGGGCTTATTGGTATAGCACTCTTATACCAAGGGCCTATTGGTATAGAACCCTAAAATCAATTGGTTATGGTTTGAAAAATTCAAATACAATACAAGTTCCCTTTATGGTTCAAAGTTGAAATTGTTAATCTCATACAAGTCCTAAGTAAAACAAAAGAGTACGAACACTTTTGAAACTAATGAAACGACTACTATGCTTTAGTTAATTTTCAAAATGAAGGGAGAGAAATCTAGTCAGGGTCTGCATTGTATAGTGTTTTTCTTTAAAAAATAAACTTAAAGGAATGCTTTATTGTCATCCATTTGTCAAGTTTGGAGTATTAAAATACTGGCCTTAATTTCAAATTCCAAGTTCCTCTATTCGTTCTGAGTTTGTCATCCTAGTGTGGGTGTGTGGAATGAAACTGAAGGAAACTAGTTTAATCAAAGGTTGGAATACCTCTCCGTTGATCCAAAAAATAAATTTACAAATTGACTCAACTACAATCAACATTTTTCATATTGCATCCCTCAGATTGACAATTTCTGTTGGTTGGCCATCTGAGTTTAAAACAAACCTAAAAAATTACCATTTTACCATTTTTAAATAAATTATACATTAATAAAAAAAATTTGGAAAAATTTTCTTATCGATAGGTCAATCCATTTTCAACCCAAATTTCAATCCTAATCTAAAGTGGTATGAAAAGCTTCATTCACAAGACACACCACAAAGAGGAAACCCTTTTGCTCACACTTGATGGGAAGTGCATGTTGATGCTAGCAAAGTTGTGACATCTGAGGAGGAGGATGGGCTCGTAGGCTTTATAGCGAAGGATCTCGGGTTTGATGAGCTCAATTGGCGTCCGTTGATTTTGATGAGCACACGGTCACGACCATCTTCTTGTGACCAAAGCACTGTACAAACTTGATTGGGGCTGTCATGGATGAGTGGAGCTGGAGTTCTATGTATGCGAGTGTCAGCCTAAGGATATATGAGTGGAGAAATGAGGGATGAGAAAGATTGACGACGACGAGAGAGATCAACGCTGATGAGGATTTCGGTAAAGTCTTCTGAAGGGGTTTGGGGGGTTTACAGTAAAAGGGTTTTGGGAGATTGAGAGGGAAAGAGAGAGTGAGGGGCAAAGAAAGAAAGAGGGATTAACAGTGGTGAGAGGGAAATGAAGAGAAAGAGAGAGGGAGGAGGGGGGTATTGACATCACCGATATCGAGGTGTAGCTGGAGTTGGAGGGAACTACCGAGGAAGGTGCAGGACCAGGTGAGGCCGAGTGAAAACGCCAAGGTTAGTGTTGCAGATGCAAGTGATGGTGACAATAGGGTTGCTGGAGCAAGGTGTCGCTGCCACCGGAGACTGTTATCTGCGGTGGTGGATGTGGTTGGGCGTAAGCAAGAAACGCTACATTGTCCCTAGGCATTTCTTAGAATGGCGTGTCTGCAATTTCCATTCTCTAAATGGAAATGTTACTGTGCCAACAAAAGATACTCACCATTACTCGTTTGAGAAAACTTAAAAAACGCACACCCTATATCTTGATTAGACACTTAATCAATCATGATTAATAAATATCAAACATGCATCATTCATGATGAGCAACAACAAAGTATATATGAAGATATGCAAAAATTTTAGTTAAAAACTAATCACAAACACATGGTATGCATGATATTATCATCACATAAACAAGTGATTATCGAGATGGACCCATGATCAACACAAATATCATTTCATCCTTCTTGATAATCAAATTAATTCAAAAATAAACAATAAATTCATATAAGGAAGCCAAGATACTACGTGGAGACCCTTTCGGGAAAAAACCACGGGAGAATAACAAACAATCCACTATAAAGAAGAAGTACAGAGATTATACCATATACATGCTCACCCAAATCTCAGGCCTAGTGTACTAAGATCTCACCAACTCAAACTCCATAAGTCCTTCTTCTCCGTAGCTAGCTCCACAACTAAATCCATGGTCTTCACTTTTGATGCCTCATCTAAAAGCCGTGAAAAATCTTCAATCTCTACAAAGACAACTCACCAATGATAATAAATGATAGATTCCAAGGTTTCTAATCCATTACACAAGGATCTAATTAATTCCTAATGGTTTGTATAGAAGAAATTGGATGATCCTCACCAATATAATCACTCAAATCACTCTAGGGTTAGAGAGAGAAATATTTCAGCTTGTTGGAGGCTCTCTTAACCCTAAATGACAGAAAAGAACGAATTTATAGAAGCATGAATGACCTAGAGACTTCACCATAAGATAAGAGAAGTAAACAAGTAGTAAAAAATCATTTTTCCCGTACTTGGATCGGTCCAAAGAGTTTATGTATGAGAATATTATCAAATGACAGAATTTGGATCAATCCAATGTGGTATTGGATTGATCCAAAAGGCTACTGTATGTCAAAATTGAAAATCTTGTATTTTGGATTGATCTAGCACCACTTTGGATCGATCCAAAAGTCCCAAATCTCAGTATTAACATACACTTGGCCTTTTGAATCAATTCACATCCACATTGAAAGACATATGACTCTTTTAGCTCAAATTAGAACAAAATTAGATGCTCAAAGTCTGTATAAGGACATCTAACCCACCTATACATGATTAATTAGGTCACTAAGTCACTTTCCATCTTAGTCCATGGTGAGTTACAGAATTCAGTCACAGCTTCGCTTGAGATCATTAGTACACATTCTAAAATATATACAACCCAAACCAAGTTTTGAAATGAAACAAGCCAACACTCATACTCAAAACCTAACAAAAATAACATACCAGATTAAAAATGTCACTATGCCAAAAAAATAAATAAGAAATAAATAAAAAATGAAAATTAAATGAAGAGTTAAAAGAAGTATGTTAGAAAGATAAATACAAGCCCTACAACCCATGTAAGGAGAAGTACAAGAGAGACTCCATGGCTGGATGTTGTTTGTAAGCTAGTGATGATATAAGGGATTTCTGCAACTCCTCAACAAACTAGATTAATGAGACCAAAACTAAAGGAGCTAGAGATTTCATCGCGTAAATTTGAAAGATAATCCTTGAAATACTTCTCAACCCAACCCATACATGCCTTCTTCTCCTTCACAAAATAAGAAAGGGACATGGTCAAGCCCTTCCTTGACCTCTATCTCTCTCTCTCAAAGTGGCTTTAAAGAAATAAAGGACTTGAAAGACTAGAAGAAAGTAAATAACAGGGAAGCTGAGTGAATCCTTAATGGAAGGAGAGAAACGCTGAGACATTTCTTATGGAATTGTTCTTTTGATATGGCTTTTAGGTTTTTAGAGGATATTAAGCACCAATGAAAATGTTGGCGATGATGGAGCTTTGTTTATTGACCTATTATGTTATTAGCCTTTTGGGATCACGTCTTTAGCTTTTTGGGTCGAGCCATTAGCTTTTTGGATTGGGTTATGCAATGCTCCATTGTCCAGGGCCATTTTTGTATTAAGAGTTGCCTTTTATATCACGTGATATCACATGTTATTATTTTTGTTGCAAAATCAGATGGCCAACTAACAAAAGGGGTCAGGATTTCTATTTCACTTCATATATTTCATTCCGAAAATATATCTCACGTACATCTCTCCTTAATCTCGTCTTTGTCTCTCATATCTTTTTCTCTGTCCCTTTTCTCATTTATTTCATTCAAAAAATATTTTTCATGAATCTCTCACCTCGATCTCCTCTCTCTCCCATCTCTTTCTCTATCTACCAATTAAATTTCACTCCCACGAATCTGTAGGGAAAATATTTTCTAATGCAATGAAAACCATTTCTAGTGTAGTGAAAATCATCTCAGTGCATATCGAGGATAGAGAAGAAAGAGGAAATTAAGGAGAGAAATATTTTTAGAATGAAATAAATAAGAAAAATCTTATCTAAAGATATGATTAGTTTGTTAGAAGGGTAGATCTGCCATTTATAAAAATAATTTTAAAAGATTAAGACTTTATGCATAAAATAATCTCGAGTCAGGACTTCCGGCGAGAAATAATATCTTTGAGGACTCTATATTTTTTAAAAATATAAGATTTTGACTTAATTTTAATTTTGATAAAATTGAAATTAAACTACGTAATTATGATATATTACAAGTTACAATTGTCCTGATTCCTATTGTATATTTTAAATTCTTTCATGATCCATTTGAATCAATGCTAATAAGGTTATTGTTCCCGGTGAAAAGCGACGGTCTCGAGACCTCTGGTGTAAGGTCTTGATGCACGGGCGTGCCAAGGCTCAAGAGCCCAAAGACCGTGTGAACATGACCTCTAGCACCTTCTAGGCCGAGAATCCAAGAAAGGTCTTAAATGCCTAGTCGGTCACTTTGGAATTAAAATGGGAATCAGGCGATTGGCGAGAATCAGAGGTTAATCCTCTTGGGTTCTAGTGTTAAATATCTAATAAAAACTAAAATCCGACTCGAGTTACATTGTAATCGAACCGATCAACTTGCTTGGAATGAAATTGGAAATGCATTAAAAAGAGAAATACTTACATTACTTGAGATTACAACGCTAGAAATGGAAATCGACATTCTTGGAATTGAAATGTGCTTGGAAATTGAAATGCGGCGCTTACTTGAAGTAGAAATGCTTAAAACTCGAAGAACTACTGATTGAAATTGGGAAAATACTTGAACTAAACTAAGAATGCTTGGAAATAAACTTGAAAATGAGCTTGCTTGATAAGAGAAAGGCCTAAAAATCTACTAGAAAGATTGGAGCATTGTGCTGATTTTTGGTTGTTGGAGATGTCCTTTGCTTGTGCTTTGGATTGGGATATATATAGCCCACGGAAGGTCTGGCCAGCCACGAAAACTGCCCACTATTTGCTCTTGAAGTAGTGCTCCACTACTTTGTAACTTCCTATATGATGCATAGATAATTGCCACATGTCCCTCTAATTCAATTAGACTTAATCCTTGCTTGACATGTGGCAATAACCACCCACTAACTTTTCAATTAGCCACTTCTTTGCTTGACATGTGGCATAACCACCCACTAATTAGCCACTTTCTTTAATTAACCACCCAGTAACTTTTCAAGACTCAATCTTTGATTGACACGTGGCATAACCACCCACCAATTACATAGCCACTTCCTTTAATTAACCACCCAACTATTATGTTAGTGGCCCATTTTATTGATTAACTCCCCACTAATTTAAATTAGTGGCCCACTAAAAATATAATTAGTAGCCACTAACCCACCAACTTCCACGCCACATGGCAACTCCCAATTGTGGTTATTTTTGTGGTGAACACTTTGCCCCCCCTGTTCTTGCATCTTTCAAATTATTTTTGTAGCAAAGAATTTGTAGAGATGGAAGAATATCTACCTTTTGCCATGTAGGTCTTAATCTTTTACAACTTCTTTTGGTGTGTCAAACTTTGATTTTAGGCCTTTCACGGAAAAGTCTCACATGTGGTCTTCAGTAAAGGCCTTTAGATTTTTTGCTACGGTCTTAGCTGTCTGCTTGGAAGGTCTTTGGCGATCTTCTGTGGTGACATGAAGGTCTTGTTTGTAGGTGAGTCTGGCTATATGAGTGCTAGCAAAGTTTTTTGGAATGATTGTGCATGGTGGGAAGGACTTCTGAAATAGCTTTGATTTCTCCAAAGGTCTGAAATAACGTTGATGCACATTGTTGTGGCGAAGAACTTCCTCCTGTGGTTTATAGAGTTCTTTCTTTATGGCCTAGAAAGGCCATTCTTCTCAACTTACAAGGCCTATATCTTTGAAAAATATTATAACCAAATCATCGGCCTAAAGGGCCGAAGATCACGTTTTTGCACCGAAAGGTCTGAAATACTTACTGCTTGTAAGGTCGTTTTTCACGGCCTGAAGGTATTCCTTTTCGGCTTATATGGCCTGAAAAAAGGCCAATTTTATAGCCTGTAAGGCCATCATTTTGGCCGGAAATAGTCTCCCTTCTTCACCAACTATCTAATCTTAATCCAAACTAGATGGCCTCCACAAACCCATCTAGGATGTAAGATTGTTTAAGAAAGATGGTTGATCTTCATTTTGAATCCATGTCTAATAATTTCCATAACTACTCTGGTTTGATCTAAGAAAACCAAAGAACACATGAATTGAATAAATTTAGAAATAAAAGACATGGATATGTTTTTACCTCCAGATGTTACCTCATTAGAGACTTCTTTACTGTCCTCCATATGACCTTGGTCTATGTCTGGAGGCTTCTTGATTTCTGCAGGGACCGGTTCATCTTCATAAAGACAATCGGGAACGGTCCCCTGACAATAGAGAAGGTCATTGTCATCACAACTTGTTAAGATATTCTCATCTTTGTTGTCCTCCGTACCACCTTCGTCAATATCTGGAGGCTTTTTGACTTTGGTACAGATTGGTGTTTCTTCATAAAGACCGTGAGGATCAGTCTTCTGACCATGAGGATGATCATTTTCATCTTTAAAACCTGCAAAGATATTCTCCACAGTACTTTCAAGAATATAGTTGTCAATCATAGGACCTTCGTCAATTTCAAGACCATCACCAGAAAAGTCATGCTCCGTCGACTTTTCTGTTAAAGCCTCGAAAGGCCTCTCGTGCACGATCTGATCGTCATCTTTTTCATAACAATCAATGAGAACATTCTTTATACTACCTTGAATGTTAAGATCGTCACTAGATAAGTCTAGCCTGATCTTTTCTGTTAAGGCCTCGAAAGACCTCTCGTGCACGATCTCATCATTTGACATTTCTACATGCCCCCCGAGTGTTAATTTGAAGGATCCTTGGTCGTGGCTCTCATTCTTAATTTCCTCCTCATACAAAGGATTTATATAACATGTAAACTCTTGAAGACCATGGTTCTTAGAACCTTGCCCCCCGGGCATATGGTTCATGAGTGGTCTTTCATCATTTTGAGAATGCACAATAGGAGTAGTGATGACTATAGGCTGATTTTCTAATGTCATATTCTGACCTTCAGACTCGTTGTGGTTGTTAACGGTCTCATCCAAGCCTTTGGTAAGGCCTTTTCCATCTAAAGGTCTTACGACATGTTTTGTAGCCTTTACAGCCATACATTCCGGGATCATATTCTTGGCCTCATTCCTGTCTGACCCGAAATTTTTCATATTAAGAATCTCTGGAGGCCTTTCCGGAATAAACAGAGGATTTTGAAAAACCTCAAAAGGCCTTCTACCAGTAATGTTATTAAACGTACGCCCATTCCGCCCCCCGGGTATTTGGTTCGTAAAGTCATTCATGTTAGTGGGTCTAGGTCTAAAGTCATCATCAGCCAAAGTATTCAGACCTTGATTCCCTCTAGTGTTTTGCCCCCCGGGTGTATTAATAAACAAATGTTGCGTACCAATACTTTTTGATCCACAATCAGGCTCGAGATTAGGCCTTCTGGTTGCAGTTTGTGATCCTTCAAAGTTTGAACGATCAAGTTGGCCATTTCTCAAAGGAGGTGGAACATATGGCCTTTCATCCTCTATAAGATTGATCGCTGGTGGGACAGGAATATGTGATGAAGCAAGTTTAAGACCTTGGTTGGTAGACTCACCTTTGTCTGTTACATTCGCTCCTGATTCTAAGGCCTTTTTTGCTGAAACATGAATCCTAAAGGCCTCTTGATCATTCGATTCACATGGTTGGCTATTATCCCCCACTGATTTCTTCATAAAACTTGCCAAGGCCTCAAAAATTTCATTTTGTCTAGAAAAACGTTCATTCAATTTCTCAAAATGAAGTAACAAGACTTCGGTTATACGGTTAGGTATGTCCAGAATGGCCTTGTAAATTTCATTTTGACTCACTTCTACAATAGGATTTTCCTCGTCTTGGGAGCCATCTGAAGATGTCCCACGACTTTCATTTGGATTAGTCATTGATCTCGTGACAGGTCTATTAGGCATTTAACACAAAGTCGTCCCACCGGGCGTGCCAAAAAGGTGTTCCCGGTGAAAAGCGGCGGTCTGAGGCCTCTGGTGTAAGGCCTTCGTGCCCGGGCGTGCCAGGGCTCAAAAGTCCAAAGACCATGTGAACACGACCTCTAGCACCTTCTAGGCCGAGAATCCAAGAAAGGTCTTAGATGCCTAGTCGGTCACTTTGGAATTAAAATGGGAATCAGGCGATTGGCAAGAATCAAAGGTTAAACCTCTTGGGTTCTAGTGTTAAATATCTAATAAAAACTAAAATCCGACTCGAGTTACATCGTAATCGAATGGATCAACTTGCTTGGAATGAAATTGGAAATGCATTAAAAAGAGAAATACTTACATTAATTGAGATTACAACGCTAGAAATGGAAATCGGCATACTTGGAATTGAAATGTGCTTGGAAATTGAAATGCAGCGCTTACTTGAAGTAGAAATGCTTGAAACTCGAAGAACTATCGATTGAAATTGAGAAAATACTTGAACTAAACTAAGAATGCTTGGAAATAAACTTGAAAATGAGCTTGCTTGATAAGAGAAAGGCCTAAAAATCTACTAGAAAGATTGGAGCATTGTGCTGATTTTTGGTTGTTGGAGATGTCCTTTGCTTGTGCTTTGGATTGGGATATATATAGCCCACGGAAGGTCTGGCCAGCCATGAAAACTGCCCACTATTTGCTCTTGAAGTAGTGCTCCACTACTTTGCAACTTCCCATATGATGCATAGATAATTGCCACATGTCCCTCTAATTCAATTAGACTTAATCATTGCTTGACATGTGGCAATAACCACCCACTAACTTTTCAAGACTCAATCTTTGATTGACACGTGGTATAACCACCCACCAAGTACATAACCACTTCCTTTAATTAACCACCCAACTATTACGTTAGTGGCCCATTTTATTGATTAACTCCCCACTAATTTAAATTAGTGGCCCACTAAAAATATAATTAGTAGCCACTAACCCACCAACTTCCACGCCACATGGCAACTCCCAATTGGTGGTTATTTTTGTGGTGAACAGTTATAATAGATCTTTTTAAGTATTAATCCACTCAACATGAGAGAGTAGTACATATGACAAAGGATTGCAGTTCAGGAACTAGAGGTCCTGAATTCAAGTCATCATTCCCTCATTTATTAAATAGATGGGCTTGCAGGTGGACTATGAATCGTGAGAGGATTAATTTAGAACCAAACTTCAACAAGGATAGGTCTAGAATACCAATAGTTTGGGCAACAATTATATTAATGGGATAATTAATGGTGATAAGTCCTATTTTTAAGGGTCATCATACCTAAAGTCCTCTTATTTCACTTCAATATTCCTTTTCGGGGGGATTTTACTGCATGAAGTCCTAAAATTATTAACAATATTATTAAAAAACAAAATTCCCCTTAAACAAGATATTCTCTCTCTTCCTGTCCCTACCACTATCTCTCTTTCATCCGTCTCTCATCTATTATTTTCTTCTCTGTCAACTATCACGAATCGTTCCTTCTTCGACATCAGCGCTAAAGCTTCGAGGGTTCGATCACAAAGATAAGATGCGGATTGGATCTCATGAATAAAAAATGTAGCTTGTGCTCCAGCTTTCCGGAGACATGGATCTTCATTTCTGGTTGGCAAGATTTGATTTGCAACATGTTTTATGTTTTCTTGTAGTTAGCCTTATCTAACATTTGACTAGTCCCTACATTGAGTTGTTGTTCTACTATAAGCAGGTCTCTAAACCAACTACAAACAAAAAGACGATCAAAATTAAAGATAGTATAAATTCTCCATGAAAGCTGACAAATTATGGCTCCTATGGTGATTACCTTAATTATTTGATGATAAATTAAAATCCCCATCAATGGCTTTCTTATGGGGCATTTTTATAGAGCTAAATAGTTAGGGCTTGAGAAGGATGAATCATTCTTGTTTGTGCACCAGCAATGATAACATCATCACCATGTACATTGATTGGGACTGTTGGGCTACAAATAAAATTTGTGGGCTTAAAAGCAACAAGGCAAATTTATGTAGGCTTTTTGTGGGCCACTTTGGATTAAAGCCCAAATATATAGAATGGATTTAATTTTATTCTAGGCCAAAGTCCAAGTTTGTAAGCTGAAGCCAATTTGAAGAATTTTGACTAAGACAGAGGCCAAAGAGAATGTAGGAAGCTGCTCTTATCTTCATAGGATCATTAGCAAAAAGTGAGGAACAAGCAAACTGAATGGTGCATCCAGCAAATGACACGTGGAGCATCAGCAACTCGGGGAAATTTGTCTATAAATATCAAGCATGGAGGCAAACTCAACCCACTTCAACAGTCACACATCAACACTACTTCTATTTTATCTAGTTCTTAACATTTAATTTCAGCATTGTCTTTCAATTTCATAGTTGTAATTGCTACTTTCAATTTATGGAAATTTCCTTCATTCAACTTCTTCGCAAATTCATGGAATAGCTTGCTTTCAATTTTATAAATTAGTTTGCTTTCAATTTCAAAAATTAGCTCATTTCGTAATTTAGATTGCTTTTAATTAAATCGCTTTACTATCTTAATCCAATTGCAATTTATTTTATTCGGCATTCATTCTTTTGATTAAAAATTCTATTGATTCGTCATAGGCAAGGAAGAATCCTGATAAAGGGAAGAACCCCAACCCTTTCACAATCGCCTACCATCCAGTATTGATTTTCAAGGTGGCTTATTGATTGGTTGAAAATCAATGTGATTGATTTCTTGGCTTTCCTCTAATCAATTGGCGTTCGGGGTCAAAAGGATTGGCTTAAATTGAACAATTTTGGTATTGGCACGCCCGCGCACTTCGCAAAAGCCAATTTGTGAGCAAACAGGGACACATCAACTAAAGTGGCTTTTCAACAAGAACTATCAACTTAGGGGCAATTGCTATTAAAGTGGGTGTACTAGAAACAAGATTCCGATTGCTTTTCATGTAAATGTGTGCTCAATATATTCCCAAACGTAGGTGTTAGCCCTATGGCTTCAATCATACTTTGGTAAATGATTGATCCCACATTGTTATATGATTTTGATGATAACAAACATTGTGTTATGATTATGCATCTGAATACTCATTGAACATTTTGATATATGTCAAACCTTTCAAAAGGCCTTGTGGCTTATTTTATTAAATGGATGTATTGGCTAACTTTGTTGAACAATTGTTTATCCGATGTTTCTTGCATATTCTTCATTTTATTCATGCTTATAAGAAACAGGATTTGAGCCTTTCAACAAAGATAAACAATTCAACATTGCTTGAAGCAACCATGAAGCTCATTCTCCAAGTGTGTCTGTTAGAGATATGCCCTAAAACCAATCCTAAAGTGCATATCTATTTCATATTAGGATAAGAAGGTACTACTTATCGTCTGTATATTCAATTGTATATACGATAATGTCCATGAATAAATGATAAGAGAAATATGTATCGCAGGTTTGTTGAGATATGAAGACTCATATTTCTCATACACATTTATTCTAAAAGTGTTCCTGCTCATAGGTTTATTAAAGCGGACATTTATTAAACCGACAAGAGTAGAACAGATTTAAACTAACTCCAATGGGAGGATAGGTAGTCTTTCCTATCAGTGTAGTGACACTTAGGTTAGTCTGTGGGTGCATATTAGAGAATATGTACACTGAACATGATCTACTAGAATATTCCTATGGATATTAAGTTAAAGGAATATTCTTATGTTACGTCCATTTGGTAATCCTAAGACCTGAGACACCATGGATGTCTTATACCTGAGTTGTTAGGGTTTGATAGTGTTTTATACAGCCTTGATCTTAAGGTTGTAGTCGGCACTCATTGGCTCTAATAGGTCTTGCATGAAGGATATTAGTGGTCAATAAGGAATCATCACTCTCAATGTTATGAGAGAGAATGTCAGGGTCAGTTCTCAAATATAACTCTCAATGTGAATCTCTGGCCAGAGTGATAGATGAAATATGAAAGGGTTTCATAGGGTTCATCTTATTGAGATTATAATTTGAAGGACATATGGCAAGAAAGTTAAGATAGGGTTTTGACTTATAGCCATACCCTAAATATCTTAACTGTGACATTAGGGGATGAATGATTAAGTAACAAGAAGGGTTCACATAGTTCTGCTATTCACCCAAACCTAGGGCATGTCATGACACATTGCTAGACGTCACTCATGACCAGTGAAAGCCTATTGATAAGTGTTATCAATGAGGGCATATTGGAATAGTTTCAATTAAACCTTTAAATAGAAAGTTTCTATTTTAGGAGACATGGAGATGTCCCTAGTCACTGCTAGGTTGGGGTGAACCTAATGGGTCACACACAAACAAAGAGCATAAGAGAGTCTCTTGAATTAAAGAGAGAAGGGAATTTCCTAAAACTAATTCCAATAATAACCTTATATATTATTTGTAAATATATATAAGGAATTAAGTTATATATTAATTAGTAATATATAAATGGAATTAAGTTACTTTTGGAAATAAGTATTAAATAGAAACCCTAGGGGTTTTCTATAAATACTAGAGCTTGTGACATGCTAGCACTAAGCCTCCATCCTCACTTTAGAGAAAAAGTTTCTCTCCCTCTCTCAAGCTTGATTCTTCCATTGTTGAGAAGCTTCAAGAATTCAAGCGGTTTTGTGTTTGTGTGGACTTCGTTGGAGACTTCATCCATTTGAAGTTTGAGATCAACAATTGCAAATCGAAAGGCGTATCAAGTAAGATTTATTTATGTTTGATAAATATATATGCTTATATGTAAATCATATGTCCTTATGCTTGTACGATCATAGTTAGGATATTCGATGATGGAATCATCTTTGTAAAAATTTTTATTTTGTCTTCCGCTGCGATTCCATGTATTTCGAACAATTCCTTTCAGTGTCCCCATGTGAATATGGATAGTTATATATTCACTAAGGATCATGAAGAGAACCATTCAAAGATGAAGTCTGGCTCAAGCCTATCTCAAGCCAATCATGAAGCCTAGCACAAGCCAAGTTCAAGTCTTTCTTTGAAGATCTCAAGTGTGAAGACTTTGTTTGTATCTTGTGTGAGTGTTTAGGCATTATATTTGTGAATCTCTCATTTAGGATTGAACTACATTGGCTCACTTTAGAATGACTTAAAGGCCATAGGTTTTAAACTTGGAAAATCTCTTTTTGGTCAAAAGTTATTTTAAGCTCATAGTAAACTATATGGATCCAAAGGTCAAAATGATTTTATACTTGTTGTTTTGGCTTAAACATCTTTTGGAAAACTTTGTTGAATTTGCCAAGACTTGTGTGAACAAGTGGTTTTGTTGTAACTCTTGAAAAATGCTGTTTTTGAGTAGTTTTACTCAAACAGTCGACTGTTTGTTCAAGACAGTCGACTGTCTGAGTAAAACAATCGACTGTTTGAGACAGTGGCTTTGTTTTACGAACACAAAACCCCTAGTCGACTAACAACCCTTTCCTAGTCGACTAACCGAGCCCTGAACTCAATAACGGCTAGTTTTTGACAAACCTAAACGGCTCTAATTTGCTTTCTAATGACCATATCTTTTGGGGGTTCTATATATACTCATCTTATGAGTCTTAAACAAGCTAATGATCATACACAAACTCAAGCTTATCTAGTATTCATCATTCTTGTGTGATTTATTCACTTTGATTCATCATTCTCTCTTGAGCCATTGAATAGTTGTTAATCTTTGAGAGATATTAGTGAAAGCTTCATTATTGTACATCTTCTACTCATTAAGGAGTGTTCTTTATTGTACTCAAACCTCATATTGTAATCTTGTGAGTTGTAAGGGTTGATTGTAACCCTTATAGGTGAGAATCTACCACCTTGAAAGTAGGTTGTGGGTGAGTGTCTTCCACCTTTGAAAGAAGGCAACTTGTAAAGGTTTCTCCACCTTGAAGGAGTGATCCATAGTGGATTGTGGAATCCTTAAGACGGGGCTCTTGAGGCGTGGACGTAGGCGAAGACCGAACCACGTTAATTCTTGTGTTTGAATCTCTCTAACTCTTCTCTTGCATTTCAATTCATATACTTGCTATATCAATTGTTATTCAATTTATACTTGTTGTATCATTTATTAGATTGTGACTCAAACTTTGTCTTCCGCTGAATTTAATTGAACCATAATTTTTATTTGATAATTTTTTTGTTAAAGTTTGCAATACCTCTTTCACCCCCCTCTAGAGGTATATACTTGGGCCAACAGTAGGAATTGATACATCGCCAAGCATAATAATATAGGAGAACCCACAGTCATATCCATAGAGAATGATGTTTTCTAAAAGGATCCTTAGGTATTGCTAACCAATGAATGCAAAGAAAATGTAAAATCATGGGGGTTTGTTGATTTGATTTGGTGATTGTTTTGGAAATTTAGAAATTAAGACAATGAAAGTAAATGGTAGGATTCTAGGGTTTCCACTCATCCACAACCAAGCAACAAGCTTCTCTCATTAGGATTCTCATCTTGGATCCATTGAAGAATGATCTTTGATGGAAGGTTTAACTTTAGAAGCATTCAAAACAAAGAAAGATAGGAGAATTATAGTAAATGCTCACTTAGACATTTTATCAAATACTTAGAGTGCATACAAGGTTCGAGCACTACATGTGCCAAGCATAGCTTGTCTACAAGTAGTCAAGAAGATACTAAACTAAATGTCAAGAAGAGATGGTGAGTATTTTTTACCATACAATTTCTATTTAAGCACAAATGAATGATAGAGTGTTGTTACCTTGGTTGGTGATGAGTTTCCACCAATCGAATCCTACCTTGGAGGCTTAGAACTTCATTACAACTAGTTAATGCAACATAAATGCAAGAACAACAACAATAAATGCAAAACTATTGATTACCAACTGAAATTGTATCCTTACAGTACAAATACAAAAGTAAAACAAACTAAAGTAAACTTACAAACAAGAAATGAAATAAGAACTAGCTAAAAACTACACTACTCCTAAAACTAAGAGATAAAACTAAGCTAAACTAAGAGAACCCTAGAAAACTAAGTGGGGTTATGGAGAGGGATAGCCAAACCAGCTGCAAAGTGTGTATAAATACCCCCTCCCTTAGGGTTACAAGAGTGAGGGATGAAAAGACCAAAGTAACCTTGCTTAAAAACACAAAATACACAAAGCTGCTGTAAAATCGGGGTTTAGTGCCAGTACTAGAATTTCAGTACCGGTACTTAAACATTCTGACTTCAAAATAAATATCTAGTACCGATACTGAAATTCTAGTACCGGTACTAACATGCAGAAATTGCCTAAAAAGTGCTCCAACTTCAATTGCTTGTAACTTTTTCGTCCGAAGTCGGATTTGGATGATCTTTATATGCACGCGAAGCTTGAGAAGTCTTTTTTCCAACCATGGTGGTCTCATGGTCTGATTCAATCTTTGAAGACTTTCAAGGCTTGACTCCAAGCTCCAACTTGCATGCAAAAAGCATCCATTTATTGCATTTTTCCTACAAGGCACAAAAACACAAGAAAACATAAAAAACATCTACTTATAAATAAAAATAGCTCAAGTATGCACAAAATGATGGGAATAATGCAATATAAATATGTAATTATATGATGCAATCACCGGTCTCTCATAGAGAGTTATTGAGGTGGACTTGTAGAAAAATGATCACTTTGTTAGATGTATGCCCTAAAACCAATTGATAGGTTGTATTTAGGGAACATTATATTTCACTATATTCATTTATGAAATGGCTTATTTTATCATGTAAACTTGTGTTTAATTACTGTTCATGATAAAGTCCTTGGATAGCATGATAGGGAGTTGTATCTCAAGTGTTAAGATAAAGAGACTTATAACTTTCAAGTACATCTATCCTAGACTGGTTCCTAATCATAGGTTTATATATTTGGGCGATTATAAACCATTAAGATTAGCACAGGTTATACTAGCTCCAATAGGAGGATGGTGAGTCTCATGCCATTTGTGTAGAGACACTATAGTAAACATGTGGATGCTTGTTAGAGAACAAGTACACCGAATGTGACCAATATGAGAATAGCTTATGGAATTCTATTTGCATGTCAAAAGCTACTTATGTGTATAGTCACACTTGTAATTCTTAGACCTGAGACACCACAAGTTATCTTATACATGGGTTATTAGAATTTGATTGCATCTCGTACACCCTTAACCATCAGGATGTAATCAGTACACGTACATTGACTCTAGTAAGTTATGTATAAAGATAAGTGAGTGTGCAATAGGGAATCACCACCCTTAATATGAAAGGGTGAATGTCAATGTTAATTCACAAATACTATCTCAATGAAGTCTTTGGCCAAAGCAGTATAAAACCAAGAAAATTGTTTTCAAGGGTTTACCTAATTGAGATTACATTTTGGTGAATTAGTAACACAGGATTAAGTTAGGGTTTGACGTGAATCGATACCCGATTAACTTAATCATGACATTGTATGGTGAAGGATTATCTATATCATGAAGAGTTCATTTATAATTATAATCACTCACACCTAGGGTACGTCATGATATATTGCTGGATATAACTCATGACTAGTGAAGGCCTAATGATAAAAGTTATTATTGAGGGCAAAATTGGAATTGTTCCAATCGAACCATAAATAGAAAGTTTCTATTTTGGGAGACATTAGATGTCTCCTGCCACTACTAGGTTGGGATGAACCCAATGGGTCACACACATAAGGGCATAAGTGAGTCTCTTGAATAAGTGAGAGGGGAATATTCTTATTTATAATTAGTATGGTCCTTGTTATTAATTGTTAATAAGTAAGGGACCAAATTATAAATACAAAGAATGTTTTCTATAAATATGTGATGATGGGTCAAGCTAGCACTAAGCAACCACTCATCATAAAAGAGAAGGAGGCAAAATTAGAAGGAGAAAACCCTAGGGCCATGAGCCACTTAGAGTGCTCTCTTTCTCTCTAGCCGTCCACCATTCTCTCTCTCTCTCCAAGCTTGCCTATTCCAAAGCGTTGTGAAGGTGCAAGGATTCTAGAGGTCTTGTGCTCGTGTGGATACCATTGGAGACTACCATACTTTTGGAGCTCAAGGATTCGAAGTTTGGCTTCTTCAAGGAACATCAAGTAAGCTTTAATTTATTGTTTATTTAAAGTTTTGGTTCTTATCAATGTTTGAGAACATCCTTGGGATGATTATCATGGAAAAAATTTTGTTTTATTTCTGCTGCGTTTCTCCATGGTATTCTTTCATTGGTGTGGGTGGTGAACTTTGGCATGGGCAGTGAACTTTTGTGGGACTTGCATTGCACATGTATTGTTCGAGAAAATTTCAAAAAAGAACTTGATCACTTTGGTGTGCGTAGTGAACTTTGCTATTCTAACTACTTCTTCGTCTATTAAAGCTTACTTGATGTTCCTTGAAGAAGCCTCAACAGGACTTTGGGCCCGTTTGCATTAACTTTTGCTAAAATCACATTTGGAGAAATATTTCTTCACAAATCTCTTAAAAATTATGTTGAAACCATATCTTCACATATAAAAATTTTCATACTAAAAGTAATTGTGGTAAAAGTTTAGACCTCCTAACTTTTGTTATAATCACTATTAGTATAAATTTTTTGCTATAAGCACTGTTAGTTTAAAATTTTTGGCACGCGTCCTATTATCCCTCACGTTGTTTAAAAGTGATTATCATTCATCTTCTAAAATGAATTGAAATTATAAGTTCCAAAATTAATCCTAGGTAAACGGACCCTTAGAGCATCTCCAATGGTCTTAGCTAAAGCTAAAGCTAAAGCCAAAAATGGCTGAAACCCACAAAACAAGTGCTCCAACGGTTCAGCCATACCATCAGCCAAATTTAGCTTGAGCTAAAACTTCAGCCAAATTTGGACGAAGTTTTAGCTTTAGCTGAATGGTGCCAGGTCAGATTCTCATCTCATTCCCATCCAAATCCCCAACATACCCTTCAACGGTAACAAAAACAAGAATGAAGAACTCCAATAACGCACCGGAATAGCTTCAACTGTCGAAGAAGACCCACGATTACCGGAGCAACATTTTCTGCATCCAACCAGAGCTCTGTGCTCACCGCCGCTGTGCTCATCGCCGGAGAGAAGAGAGAGAAAACCAAAGATGGAGAGAAGAGGGGATCGGGAGAGAAGAGGGGATCGCCACCGGGAAACCCAAATACCGTAAGAGAGAGAGAGATGGAGGAGGGATCGAGAGACGAGAGAGGGAGAGATGAGATCGAGAGAGGGAGATGGGATCGAGAGAGAGAATGGAGATATTTTGTAAAACCCACTGATGGGTTGTCTGAAAAACATGACAATTTTTTTTCCTTTTTATTTTATTTGCTTCTTCAATCTCAAACGGCCACAAACGGCTATATTTCAAACGGCTAAATTTAGAATTTCTATATAAACTACATGTGGATGCTTCAATTGCACCACTTTCATCCACTCATCCACTTATTTAAGCTTCAAACTTCAAAGGGTGACAAAAAAATGTAATTTATATTTTATTTCTTCAATGTTTTTTTTTTTTTTTTTAATTTCTTCCATCCACTATTTATTTATTTTTTTGACCACATAGTATGCTATTCATTTAATTAAAGGTATTTTATATTTAATTTCTTCATTGTTTTTTTATTTTATTTTATTTCTTCCATCCACCTTTTTTTTTTTCCACATAGTATGCTATTCATTTAATTAAAGGTATTTTATATTTTAATTCTTCAATTTGTTTTTTTTTTTTTTATATATTTCTTTCATCCACTTAAAGATATTCGTTTTTTTGATATATCTTCAATTTTTTTTTTTTGATATATTTATTCCATCCACAATTTCTGAAATTTTTTTTTTTCACCACATAGTATGCTATTCACCCAATTTATCTTCATTTTATATTATATTTCTTCAATTGTTTTTTATTTTTTTTTTATTTTTAGGGAAAAAAATTCAATTACGTCAACTTCACAATCGAAAGGAAGGCGAGGAAAATCATTCTCTATAGAAGAGGACGAAGCTCTATGCCATGCTTGGCTAGCTATTAGCCAAGATCCTGCGATTGGTGTTGGTAAAAAAGCTACTCATTTTTGGAGCCGTATTTTTCAACATTTTTCAACAGCAGTGAATGGGAAAGACCCGCGAACCTTATGTTCGGTTCAAAATCGTTGGGAAAAAATTCGATATTCCTGTTCCAAGTATCGTGGGTGCCTCTCACAAATAGAGCACAGACACTTAACTGGAACCACCCAAGCAAACAAGGTGAGATTTTTTCTTTTATTCACAGTATGCTTATTTTGAAATTTTTTAATTCTAAATTTATTTCATATCCCTTTGTAGGTTACTCAAGCGAAAATTATGTATGCAAAGGAAAATGGCGAAAAACCTTTTAATCCTGATCATTGTTGGAAAATACTTCAAGATTCTCAGAAGTGGTGGATGTTGGAGACACAAGTTGACCCTGTACCCATACCTGTATCCATATTGCCTGGTACATCTGATTTTCCTAGCACACCAATATCTTTGGACTCTGACCACGATCCAAGTCCTTGCAGTGTTAACTCTCCCTCAAGGGTTAGTAAAAGGCCGACCGGAAGAAAGCTGAAAAAGAATCTCGACGGAAGAGTAAGTTAGTTGAAGAAGATGACTCTGAATTTATTAGTTTGTTACAGAAGTTTAACCAAAATGCTGAAGAGTCAAAAATCGAGAAGAAACTCCTTGCAGAACAAAGATTCGCAAATCTCAAGGCGGTTGAAGCAAGGGAGCAAAGGAAATTGGCTGTACTTGAGACTGCAGAGCTAAGGGAACAAATAAAGCATGACTCTGAAATTATGGCTTTGGATATCACAAACATGAGCCCCCAACTGCAACATTATTACCAGATGCTTAAGAATGAGATTATGGCCAAAGTGTATGCACGTTCAAGCAGCTCCCAGTTTTATATTACTTCCCCTCCTGATGCGCAGGAATGAGTTTATGTATTATCTTTTATTAGTTTCCTATCACCGTATTATCTTTTATTTTTATATTAACGGAAATGAGAGAGCTACCTCCTGTTGTGTAGCTCATATGCCTAGCAGGCTTTTGTTTAAATGAATGAACCTTTCAATTTTAAAACATTAAAGACAGTATCTCAGATAAGAACACAATGCTATAAAAATATAATTTAAAATACAAAGTAATTAAGACTAATACAAATTCAAATCATAATATGAAATACATTATAAGTAAGACATGGAGAGGGCTATCAATCTCCTTTCTTTGACCAGAGATGTTCAATTAGATCATTGCGAAGTGCATGATGGGTTGCAAGAGATCGGATATTTTGTGCATGATTCATGTACTTCTCAAACGGAAGTGTGGAGTTTTGTGACAAGTGAACTGGATTATCCATAGCATGTGCATCATATTCGCTAGTAGGAGGCTCAACTACTTCACCATTGTTATCCTCAACACGCTCATCTTCTATTATCATATTATGCAAAATAATGTATGTCTTCATGATGCTACTAAGATCTTCTCGACGTCAATATCGCGCCGGACCTCGAACAATCGCAAAGCGTGCTTGCAGAACCCCAAATGCCCTTTCAACATCTTTTCGAAAGCTTTTTTGTTTGTTGGCAAAATGTCGCTTCTTTGGGTTAGTAGCGTCAGTAATTGTCTGCACAATTGTTGCCCATGGCGGATATATACCATCGGCAAGATAATATTCCATGGTATATTCGTGACCATTTATGATATAGTTCATAGCAGGCGCACGTCCATCCCTGAGGTCAGCAAAGACATTAGAAGCGTCAAGCACATTAATATCGTTGTTGGACCCAGGCATGCCAAAAAAAGCATGCCATATCCACAAGTCATAAGCGGCCACCGCCTCGAGCACAATTGTCGGCCTATGAGTATGGCCAGTGTACTGTCCATGATAGGCGGTCGGACAATTCTTCCATTCCCAATGCATGCAATCTAAACTGCCCAACATGCCAGGAGACCCACGCTGCTCCCATTTATTTAGTAACCTCTGAATGTCTGAAGCATTAGGCGATCTAAGGTATTCTTGCCCAAAAACATCGATAATCCCTTTGCAGAATTTCTTCAAGCACTCAATAGTTGTGCTTTCTGCAATTCTAACATACTCATCTACAGCATCAGCAGCCATACCATATGCGAGCATCCGGATCGCAGCTGTCATCTTTTGTAGGCCGGATAAACCTAGTTGTCCCGTAGCGTCATACTTTTGGACAAAGTAATCGTCATGCTGTTGTAGATACTCATAAATACGAAGAAACAGTGGGCGATGCATGCGAAATCGACACCTGAATAAATTAGCACCATATACTGGATCCAGGCAGAAATAATCGTTAATAAGTCGGTCGTTACCTGCAACTCTATCACGATCAATGTATCGCCGCCCGCTTGTAGAACCACCATGTATAGGTTATTGATTTCTGAGTCGCATTTTCTTTCTTTGATATTTGATTGCCATGAGCATCATCATATTGTTTCTTTCCTCTTCATAAGATGAATCTGATGAAAAATCTATACTTGCATTCTCTTCACAAGAGTTACTCATTTTTTTTACAAAAGTCGTAGTATGTAATGTCTTATTTATAGAGATGGAGCTCTCATTTATCAAGAATGAAGAATGTACTATAAATTCAGTTTTTCCTTAAAAAAAAAAAGCATGTGACTATGTATTGTCATCTCCAAATCCCATCCGTGTCATACCAAAGGACGATTCTTGAATTTGCTTTATTTTTCTCATTTATCAAGAATGTACTAACAATTCAGCTTTTCCTTTAAAAAAGATGCATGTGACTGTGTATTGTCATCTCCAAATCCCATCCATGTCATACCAAAGGACGATTCTAAATTTGCTTTATTTTTCTCATTTATCAAGAATGCACTAACAATTCAGCTTTTCTTTTAAAAAAAATGCATGTGACTGTGTATAGTCATCTCCAAATCCCATCCATGTCATACCAAAGGACCATTCTGATTTTACTTTATTTTTCTCATTTTTCAAGAATGTACTAACAATTCAGCTTTTCCTTTACAAAAGATGCATGTGACTATGTATTGTCATCTCCAAATCCCATCCATGTCATACTAAAGGACGAATCTGATTTTACTTTATTTTTCTCATTTATCAAGAATGTACTAACAATTCAGCTTTTACTTGAAAAAAAATCTTAGAGCATATGCATTAATTATGGTCATGCCCAAATCCCATCCATGTCATACCAAAGGACGAATCTGATTTTGCTTTATTTTTCTCATTTATCAAGAATGTACTAACAATTCAGCTTTTACTTGAAAAAATATGCATATGGCTATGTATTGTCATGTCCAAATCTCATCCATGTCATACCAAAGGACGAATCTTTTTTTGCTTTATGATTCTCATTTATCAATAATGTACTATGAATGCAGCGTTTGCTTGAAAAAATTTGCATATGACTAAGTCTTGTCATCTCCCAATCCCATGCATGACCAAAAAAAAAAAAAAAAACAAAATTAAAAAAGGAAATGTACTTTGTTTCATCTATCTCAGTTATCAAGAATGTATTATAATTGCAGAAGAGTAAAAAATTGTGAAATTCATGTGATTAAGAACAAAGGAGCTCAAATTGAATCCCAACTTTTCGTTGGTTTTTTTTTTTAATTATTTTGTTTCAATAAAATACTCACAATGCGTTGTGACGATGAAATTTTCTTATCAAACGACAACGGAACACAAATTGAATATATTATGTAATTTTAAAAAATTAAAAAAATTAAAAAATTTGAAGTTTTAATTTTTTTTGTTTTTTTTTTTTTTCCGGTTAAATTTGGATAATTGTGGTGGGAGATAGAGGAATGTATAATTGTGTAATTATTGTGGATGAGTAGGAGTAAATTGGGGAAAATGTAGATAAGCTAAAAAAATGAAGGATGCACCATTGGAGCTCATCTAGCCAAAGCTATAGCTAAAAACACTGTAACAAGCTAAATTTAGCTTTAGCTCCCCAATTTTAGCTAAGACCATTGGAGATGCTCTTACTGAGCCAAAAGTTGTATGTATCCGTAACTTTTTTCCTAAACTAATCCAGCCAATAGGCATCCTGAGACAAAACCATGTGGCAAGCTTTGTTGCTGATGAAGAGGCCAATTTCGCAGAAAAGCTAAGACTCCTTTTCATCAGCATCAGCGTCATGACAAGGAACATCTTAGTTTTGGTCCAAACCTACGTAAATGACAAGGAACACACACAGTGGACAACCACTGCTTTCGAATCATTCATAGGAATTGGAGTTAATTAATTAATTAAGTCTTAATAAAATTTGAAAAAGATTGACCTCCATCTTATGCTTCCCTTCAGCAAGACATTCCAGTTGGATCGATATGAAACGAATCCAACAAACATTTCTAACCATATATAATAAAATATGATTATACTAAAAAATTCATTACAAATATAATTTTATACATATGTGTGATTCCAAGCTAATCCTTGGTGTGTAAGGATACTAGGAGGGAGGGCACGTGCAAAGCACGTGCCCGTTGGAATATACAGAGTTGCATGAAAAGAAAATTATTGAATTATCAAACATACATTAATTCATTCATTCACATTCAAGCAAGTGTAACCATACTCCTTATTTTTTTTTCATATAGTTGCTCAAAAGAGTAACTTAATGGAATCATGTAACATAGATATAGTTGAACAGCTTCTTTCAGTATAGTGTATTTTTTTAAGTATGTGAAGCTACATCTAGTTTTATCAAAATATTGCAAAAGAGATTTCACATATAGTTTTATCAAAATAGGGTTAAATGTAATACTATCCTACTTGGTTAAACAATAACCGTTTAAAGTAGTGATATTCTCTTACAGCGAAACATTCATCGCAACATCGGTGATAGAGCCACAATGTTCTAGGAAGAGCCCTTGTACACTTGTTATGGCACTGATTGGCTTCAGAAGTACAGTGGCAGGCAAACGGTGGTAAGTAATTCAAGTTTGTTGTGGACCAGAGAAGTAATTGAAGTAGTTTGAAGCAATAAGATCCAACATTGTACCCAATGTCAGAAAATAATTGTTTGAACACATCAAATCCCTCGGTATAGTTGGAGCGTTCGATAAAAGTGACCAAACCAAATGCATATCGAATTTCTTTCTCATAGCAAGTTTCATAAGTGAAGGACCAATTGTATGCTCTTCGTAAAATTGATAGTCCATGTTGTACATTCCCTACAACGAATGTGTAGCTCTGCAATAATTTTATTAGTTAAATTGAAGGAATACTTTAAGTTAATTGACATGAAATAGTAATTTTAGTATATGAAATTATAGAGTGTAATAAAGAAATCTTACAACACCACAGAGGTATTGTGCATCTATATTCCCTGCTTCTGCGCAAGCTTCAATTAAAGCACGATAGCTTGAAGTCGCAGCATTTGTGAAAAGTTTTCCTTTATTAAAATTCACTTGCTTCAGTACATCTTCAGTCAAGGGCATCCGATTAAAGTACTTACAGCTTGAAGTAAAAAAAAAAATCAGCTTGTCGAATTTATAAAGTATAAGTAAATTTAGTTAAGAAATGAGAAACATTCGTGAACCTGGTCATTTGATGAAAGAACTTGTAGGCAGAAAATACCTTGCTGAACATGTAAAACATGTGTAAATGAAGTTAAGAATTAAGAAACAACTTACGTGAGACACAGACGTGCATAAGATACGTAACCATGTTCTTGAGACAACAAATTTGGGATAATTGCTTTAGTTAATATATCATTTGGTAGATTTGCAAGAGACACCATGCTGAGTATCACCTGAAAAAATATGGTAGGAACTATGAATAGGAATCTATATGAAGAGGCATAATAGAGTGTTTCAGATACGCACAAAATATGAAAGTTGGCCACCTATTTTTTTTTCTCTTTGAAGAAGAAAAGATAGAAACGAACTCTGACAATACTGAAAGCTATGATGCAGTTGCAGTTGTAAACAGAAAGGCTTGCAAAGACAAGGACTCGAACCCCATCACATGGAGGTTACTCCACAGCTGATGGTTGGAACTATCCCATTAACCATATAAGAAAATTGTTTGATTCTGAAAGAATGAATGACCGGGAGATGGCCTCTAGTTTTTTCTCTGGGGTCTGGGCCCCTTCTGAGTTTCAAGGATCAGGTATTTGTAGTGGGTGTAGTAATGAGAATGGCTCGTGCCATTCAAACAGTTTGTATTAGAGCTCCAGAATCATAGATGCTCTGTATTAAAGTATCACTTAACAGGATTAGTACCTCTGTTACTGCTATTCTAATGATATATTAATTTTTGAAGGAGCAAGATAAACAAATAATCAAAGAAGAGTACCCATGCGAACGTAAATTTTCTAATTTCTAAGGGATTTGGATACTCTGTAACAATACGAATCTACCTCGACAAATCAACAACAGAAGATCAAGAAGGAAAGTGAGCAGATGGTGACCTGTGAATGCTTCCGGTGAAGGGTTGTAGCAGCGGAGCCCGAGATCTTTTGGCAGCCAAGATCTCCACCGAAAAGCTTCTGCTTACAGGAACACCCCATACCCTTTGCAGAAAAAACTTTCTCCATACACAATCTAGACGGCATCGTTTCGCAGCCAGACCTCGATCCACGACCTGGCCTCTACCGAAAAGCTGCTACTGAGGGGAATACACCATACCGTTTGCAGCAAACTTTCCTCCATACTCAAATGATTTTGATCCACGACCTGCCCTCCACCGAAAAGCTGCTACTGAGGTGAACACACTCTACCGTTTGCAGTAAAGTTTCCTGCATACTCAAATGAAGCGGTGCCGTTTGGCAGCAAAAGCCCCTCCACAATACCCCGCTTTGCTTGCCGAGGAAACGTATGAAGAAAGCGTACTCAGGTGCTAGCTTTTCTTTTGACCAGAAGAACTTCGAGACCTTCATCTCTTTCAAAATTTCGAGCCTCAATATCAAAGCTTCATATTCTGGTTGATTATTTGAGAGCTCTTCTTGAATTCTTACCCCTAACTTAGTTCGAAGTCCCATTGTAACTCAACCTTAGTTGTCAAATAAAAGTGGATTTTGTAAAAAGTCCTCAGACATTGCCTCAACAAATTGTTGGAATAATTTTTTGGGGTCCACGGGACTACAATACACCAAGACAGTAGCAAACAACCGCCTAAGACTCGAAGGCATACGAAAGCTCGACGCTTTAAATAAGCAGCTCTCAATAGTGGAATCACAATGAAGGAGCCCACGTAACAATTCTGCTTCTCTATAAATCGAAGCTACAGTTTGATCAACTCAAAATTGTTACTTCTCGGATAAGTTTAGAAGTCATTGAATATATTTGGTGCATCGCCTTTCGGAATCAGATTAGATAAAAAACTATGTCTCCATTTTTGTTTCCTTAAGTTTTTTTCTCTGCGACTGATTCTAAAATCTGGAAGGTATGTAAGATTTTTTATGTTTTTCATTCAATTTGTTTTCCTAATTCAGTAAGATTGGATGCAATATTTTTTATTTTATTTTTTTAGATGGGCAAATTTCTGGATTTGTCTGATGATGTTGTGACAAATGGTGTTTTATGTAAAATTTTAGTGGACAGTGATGGATACAAATCATTTGGTCTTCTTTGTTGCACGTAAGTTGCTTTATAAATATTTAATATTTGATATGTTTTTGATTATTTGGCTCTGATGAATTAAATTATATTTATTTTGAGTCTATTATCAGTATATATTATCATGGTGCAGGTGTAAATATTTAAATAGGTCTATGCTGTCTGAGAGTCATTTGAAAAATATTAATCTACGGAAGGCACCTTTTTTCAGTACCAACTCCCTAGCTTCTTACCGTTCGTTTATCGAGCGATGTGCAGCTGCTAGAAACATAGATGCTCTCTATATAGCAGGCGTAGTAAGTTGATTTAATGTTTATTTTATTTTAATTACTTATCTCATGCATGTTATGAATACAAAGAATTATAATGGTGTTCAATAAAGAAAGGGCTTTTAGAGGAATGCGATTTTTCTCATCTTAGAAATATAATGTAGATTGTTCGAGAATATTTAATCAATTTATGTATGTGCATGTAGAGTCAGTGTTTTCTAATGGGGCAAATTCCTCATGGAGTAAGAATGCTTGCTGATGCACATGATATCGTAATTGCTGAAGAATGTCCGTATTCCGTCTGTAGTGAGATTAGGTATGCATTATGGCTTTTTATGTGGCCATACGTAGAGCTAAGCAAAGTCACGTTCCAAATTTATAGCTCCTTAGCAGCAAGTCATCGTTTTAATTTACAATCATTTTGTAGAGAACTGTTGGATACACTAATTGTTCATCCGATCATGCACCATAATATGGCACCAGTTAAGTGTAAATGCGTTGAAGATAAGTGTGGTGGTGAATGCCTCTCTGTTGTGTCTCGTCAGTATTGGTCTGAAGAGTTTTGCTGCAACAAGTGTACTGGCAACAGGGAATATCTCTATTTTAGTAGAATGCTTGAGTTAGCTTGGATCGAGCAGAATCCTTAAGTTGGGATTAGTCCGTGTTGCATCTGTAAAGAACTAAGTTTTTTTATTATATATTTATTATATTCATGAATATACATTTGTAGTTGATTTAGTTTTTTGAGACTGTTATGGGAAATATATTTGTGTCACTGTTTGGTATATATATATATATATATAGATATATATTATTCTACTATAAGGTCGAGCTTGCATAATCTTATGTAAAGTCGACTCCATATCTCCAATTTTAGAAGATTGTTTGTAAAATTGATCTTTGGATTAGATGCTCCCACTCCGAATGTCATGCCTGTAAAAAATTGTAGTGATCTGACGGTTAGTTTTTAAAATATGCAACTTATTTGTTATTCAAAAAATCACAATTTTTTTTTAACGCTAGTTATTTGAAAAACCAATTGTTGGATCTCTGCGATTATTTGCGGGCATGACATAAAGAGTGAAAGCATGTAATTCGGTGATAAGTTTTATGAACTGTCTTCTAAAATTGGAGATATGGAGCTTACCTTGCATACCTTATGGAAGTTTAATTTTATAGTAGAATGATTTATATCTATACACACACACATAAACACACATAAATAAAGATATTTATGCATCCATTATATGTGTAACGAATTGAATTTCATATGAACAGAGTCGATATTTTCTCACTGAATTAAGTGAGGCGGAAGGATTGCTTATGATAAACGATGCATATAATGAGAGTAAGTCGATGCAGTATTCATCAGAAAGTAAAAGAGTTCAGTATGCATTGTGGCTTTTATTAATGCCACATTTGAGTGGATGCGAAGCTGCAGCGGAAATCTTTACTTCACTATTTTCTACATTTGGTTTTAATCTTCTTGATGAATGTAATGAATTGATAAACAAGCTACAATTGCATCCTATCAAACGAACGGCTATGGCTACAGTGAAGTGTCCCTATTCTAAACGAAGGTGTCAAAGTATGTGCACTGTAGTTATTGAACGTCAGCATTGGGAAAATTTTTTTTGTTGTATGGAGTGTTGTCTTATTAGAGAATACTTGTTCTTTGTAAGATCACTTAAGGTTACCTCATTTGTGCAACCCGGTCAGTGAATGTTATGTTGTTTCAGTTGTAGTTATATAAATTTGACATTGTAACGGATTATTATTAAGATTGAAGGCAGTGAAAACACATTAGGATAAAACTTTATAAATTCACTAATTCATATGTTTTCACTATGCTAAGTTATTTCATCGTGAATATAAAATTTATGAAGAACAGTAAGTTATTTCATCGTGATTATTAAATACACAACAGCTTCAAAGCTTCTTTCTTCTTCAAAGAAAGGTATATTTGGGAGTTCTACTGCCGCTGACCATCAAGGTTCCGCAGTGGGGTCATCATTGATCACAGTTCGAGGTTCGAAGATTGGCAAGACGTAAAGTTTCAAGGGTACAGAAAGAGAAAGCAAGAACAACAAGTCGAGGTAGCTCGAGGAGGATATAAACCTTTGGGAAGTACTCGAAGGAAATTCTTTAAAAGAAAGTTCGAGTTAATCGAGAATTCTAGGAAGGCGGTTCTTCTCACCAGTGTCATCCTCGAGA
>JAESVK010001047.1:101171-114128 GCA_017140935.1 Hamamelis virginiana
CCCCCCCCCCCCCCCCCCCAAAAAAAAAAAAGAACATTATCAATTGTCCCCTCTACTATCAGCATTTTTTACATTGCATCCCTCAACTATCAATTATAACACATTGACCCCCCTGAACTTTTAATTTGTGTTAGATTAACCCCTGCTGTCGATTGACCTTCTGATTTTAAAACGAAACCTAGAAAATTACCATTTTACCCTTTTTAATAAATTATACAAAAAATAAAAAAAATGGAAAAATTCTCTTATGGATGGGTCACCATGGGTCAACCCTTTTTCAACCCTAATTTTGGTCCTAACCTAAAGTGGTATGAAAAGCTTCATTCACAAGACACACATCACGAAGAGCAAACCTTTTTGCTTGCCCTTGACAGAAAGCGCATGTTGATGCTGGTGTGAACCATCGGGATTCGATGCCCACATCAGTGAATTGGGTTTTTGAAAAGAAAAGAAGTCGCCACCTTATTTTTAAGGAATAAGAAAACCTTACAAAATATTTTATTTTATTCAAAACAAAACAACTCCATATTTTTGGAAAAGCTTGATCAATGAACTAAAGATGGATTCGAGGCTAAATTATGACATGGGAAGGTTCCAAGAAATATCTTGTAGGCACTCACTTCACCCTAATTAAAGGTCTCCTAATTTACTTGGGCTATTTAAAATTTCATGCACATAACTCCTAACTAACTAAAACATTTAATAAAAGAAAAATCAAATAAATCCTAAAAAAACCTAAGACATTCCGTATCCTAGGGCAAACTTGAGCTCTATTAGCGCCTACATATCTTACTAGTTTCTTAGTAAGCTTCAAAATCCACATAGTTTGAATTAACATAGGATTTTATTGTAGGAAACTACATTCATGCAAAACCTTATTTGAAGGCTCTTCTTTCGATAGTCCAAACTCATTTAGAACTCTATTCTAGAGGGACTTTTTTTTTTTCTGTAAAATAACTCTTTATTATAAAAGAATTTGATTTTAAAAATAACTCTTCTTTGAATATTCTATTTGAAATCCAATTCTATCTGAAGACTTGTATTCAAATTAGATTTTATTTTGAAGAAAATTGATTTTGAAAAAATTGATATCTTTGATAAAGTTTGATATTGAAAGAGATTCTCAATCCAAAAGTCCTATTCGACATACAACTTCAAAATAAGAATTATATTCAAAATAGGTTTTTTCTTAAAACACTTCAATTTTGAAAAGGATTTGAAATAAAAAACAATTTTTGTTTTAAAAGGAGTCTCTCAATACTAGAATCCTAATTAAGTTAAAGGTCTAACATGATTGTAATTCTTACAATAAAAGAGTCCTATGGAGGTAAGAAACATCTCCTAACCTAGGGTTTCTAATCTACACTTAACCTAATTGTTTCTAAAGGATAAATTTAACCTAAACTAGGGTTTATGTGAACATAAATATGCTTCTAAGTTAATATACAATTATGGACAGCCACTTAAACATATCAAAGTATGCTTGAAAACAAATCTAAATGATGCAAAAAAGATGAATATGCAATCCTAATTGTTCTTAAGCAAACCTAGGTGCAATTCTTATGTTAAAATAACCAAAAAATCAATTAAAAACATATTTAAAGTCAATTTAAATTATGGACAGGATATTAACACTACAACAAAAATGGCCTTTCATGGCACTTTTTTTAATGGCGTTTTTTTATAAAACGCCGTGAAAAATCATATTTACGGCATTTTAAACTGTAACGCTGTTGAAAGTCTTATATAGGGCATATTTTGCTGCCTTTTCACTTAAAACGCCGTAGATACTATTTTTCACGGCGTTTTTAAAAAGCCATAGATAATAAGAATTTAAAAACGCCGCGGAAAGGTATTTTAATGGCAAATTTATAAAAACGCCGTGGAATGTGTTTGCCATAAAAAGGAAATTTCCCCCCTTATTTTTCATTTCCCTCCATTTTCCCCAACCCTATTATCTTAATTTTTCGCGAAGAGCAATCACTGCTGCGCCTATTCAGTATTAAGCTGCACCAATATTCCCTTCTGCGCCGATCATCGCCAATCATCTTCCCTACACTAGCGACTGGTGAAAACTACAGTTAACGCAACGCTATTAAACCCTAGTCTCGATCTGCCGCCGACGTTGGCCCCAATCAATCATTGATGCCGATCAAACACTTTCGCCGGCATCTGAAACAACAATCAAACACAACCCCGATCATCATTGACGTCAACATTCCAGAGCCCTAATCTCAAACCTTCTCTATTTTGGCTCGAACCGTAACCCTAACCGATCATCGCATCACCTCAGTTGGCAGGTATATATGAAAGGATTCGATGGGAGTGGATTCGTAGCAGAAAACATACAACAAACTTTTTGAAATAATTGAATCCACCATCAAAACCATCGAAGATACTAGCAAGAATAGAATCATGAGTATATAATATAATTCAAGAATACATTTAAATAATTTTAAACGAAGTTACTTGAATGCCTTTGATGTAACTTTGTTTCGAGCTTCAAAGAGGATGAAGCCTCCAAGGTATCCACACAAGCACAAGACCTTGAGAATCCTTGCAACTATTCAACCCTTGAAAAGAAGCAAGCTAGGAGAGGATAGTGGGGAATTCGGCTATGAGAGAGAGAGCGCAAGGGAATTCAGCCCTAGGGTACTTTTCTATACTCTTTCTTAGCCTCCACAAGGTGATGAGTAGGTTACTTAGTGCTAGCTTGACCTAGCACCTCCTTTTATAGAAAATATTCATCTTATTTGCTATTTGACCCCTCACTTATTAACTATTAATAACATGGATCAAATCATTAATAAATAGGAATATTCCTTTCCCTTTAATTCAAAAGACTCACTTATGCCCTTAGTGTGTGTGACCCTTTGGGTTCACTCCAACCTAGTAGTGGACAGGGATATCTCGATGTCTCTTAAAAATAGAAACTTTCTATTTATGGTTCAATTGGAACAATTCCAATTTTTCCCTCAATGATAACACTTACCATTAGGCATTCACTAGTCATGAGTGACATTTAACAACATATCATGACGTACCCTAGGTGTGGGTGAATAACAGAACTAAATGAACCCTTCATGTTACTTAATCCTTCATCTCCTAATGTTACTGTTAAGATAACCAGGGTATGGTTATAAGTCAAAACTCTTATCTTAACTTCTTGTTATATGTTCTACAAAGTATAATATCAATAAGATGAACCCGATGAAACACTTTCACAGTTCACCTATCACTCTGGCCAGAGATTCAAACTGAGAGTTATCTTTGTGAACTAACCTTGACATTCTCTCTCATCAAAGTGAGAGTGATGATTCCTTATTACACACTCATCTATCTTCATGCATAACTTATTAGAGCCAATGAGTACCGATTACATCCTGATGGTTAAGGCTGTATGAGATACTATCAAACCTTAACAACCTATGCTTAAGATAGCTATGGTGTCTCAGGTCTAAGGACTACTAAATAAATGGATGTAACAAAAGAATATTCCTTTGACTTAATCTCCATAAGAATATTCTTGCAGATCATATTTAGTGTACATGTTCTCTAACATGCACCCACAGATCAACTATAGTGTCACTACACTGATAGGAAAGACTGCCTATCCTCCCATTGGAGTTAGTTTAAATCTGTGCTACTCTTATTGGTTTATAAAAAGTCCACTTTAATAAACCTATGAGTAGGAACTCTTTAGAATAAATGTGTATGAAATATCAGTCTATCTATCTCAACAACTTAAGATGTATATTTCTCTTATCATTTATTCATGGACTTCATCATATATATATATTTTCAATATACAAGACAAGTTATACCTTCTAATTAATATAATATGAAACTGATATGCTCACCTTCTAATTAATATATTATGAAACTGATATGCTCTTTAGGATTAGTTTTAGGGCATATCTCTAACAATATATATATCTCTAACAATACACACACACACACACACACACACACACACACACACACAGTAGATGTACAAATATCATTTTCTCTCTCCCTCTCTCTAATCTTACTTGCGCTCTCTCTCTATACACGACTGAAACTTATATGAAAGATTCCTCTATTTGGTTGCTAAAAATTTCAGTAAATATATATGGAACAAAGTTTTGAATTTTATGGCTTTTTGGAATATTGAGAGCCTTATCCTAGTTGAAATATAGCCTTTTTTAAGAACTATTTAGATTTCAATCACAACCAGTTTGTTAAAGAATTCATATAACAAACCATTGGGGAAATCATTGAAAATGTGAACCATCGGGGAAATCGATGCAATCCACATTAACCATGTTGGAAATTGATTTATAATGCATAAAATAAATATAAACTATATGCAAATGTGAACCATCGGGGAAATTGATGCAATCCACATTAGCGGAATTGGGTTTTTGAAAAGAAAAGGAGTCGCCACCTTATTTTTAAGTGTTAGCCTTAAGGCATCAATCCAAATCTAGTTAAACCTTTACCCACAATTGTTGAATGATTTTGATGATAATAAACATTATACTATGAATATTTTTATAGTGCATATGCTTCTAATTGAACTTCCTAGCTATTATGAAATGAATGTATTATTGAATGCCATACTTACAATTGATAATAGTAAAATAAATCCTGTAGTGGTTATTGCATTTGCTATCTAGTATATATCATGTGAAAACAAGATTTTTGGAATTGAGTCATCAATCAAGATCATAGCTCAAGCTCTATGAAAATCAAGTGTGAATATTGCAAGCAAGCTATGCACTCCTTTTGTGAAGTTCAAGCATGGAAGTCAAAGCTCAAGATAAAGCCTAATTCAAGACTTGAAGATCAATTGAAGAATTTCTTGAAGAGTCTTTGATTCCATATTGTGTGAGTGATTAGGACTTTATTTGTAAATCTCTCATTAGATTTAAACTAATTCGGCTCAAAAGACTTTGACCTTATGACTTTAGTTTTGGACTCATTTAGCAAATCATATTTTGATCAAAACTAAGCAAAAATCAAAGTGGGCTTTTATAAACTCAACAAGACAAGTTAATTTTCATAAAAATTGGTTTTGCACATTGCCTAGTCGACTAAGCCATCTTGCCTAGTCGACTAAAGTAGTGGCAGTAAGCAACTTTTATGAAAAATCTAAAAGTAGTCAACTAATGCCTTGTCTAGTCGACTAAAAGCTTTGCTAGTCGACTAATTAATGTTGTCTAGTCGACTAACCGTGCCCAGATTTCAATTCAAGCTAGTTTAATCTATTCTAGTCGACTAACCTTTTTTGTCTAGTCGACTAAGAGTGCCCTGAATCTTATAACGACTAGTTTTGACCAACCTAAATGGCTCTATTTGTATGCCTAACGGCCATATCCTTTGTTGAGCTTATAAATACTCATTGTATGAGTCTTAAACAAGTAGTTGATCATATACAAATCCATACTAACTTGTTTAATCATCAATCTTGTATGATTTAGTCAAAATCATCATTCTCTTAAGCCAAATCAGTTTATATCTTTGAGAGATATTAGTGAGAGCTTAAATTTGTATTTCATCTACTCTTGAGGAGTTATTCTTTGTACACATCTTTTGTTTATCTTGTAAGATTGAAGAGTTGCTTTTAGTGAGCATTGGCCAAGTGCTCTTGGTGAGGCTTGAAAAAGTGTTTTTTGTGAGCACTAGTGTGAGTTCTTTGTGAGCTCTTGAAAAAGTACTTTGTGAGCTTAAGTGAGAGTCTTCCACCTGGGATAAGGCTTTGTAAAGGTTTCTCCACCTTAAAGGAGTTAATCTTTAGTGGATTGTGGAATTCTTGGGCTGAGTGCTTAAAACGATGAGTAGGCGGAGTCTGAACCTCGTTAAATCACTGTGTTTGATTTCTCTCTCCCTTTCTCATTTCAATTAATTGTTTATATATATTTGCTTTTGTTGAAATTAATTGAACCTAAATTTTATTTGGTAATATTTGTTAAAGTTTGCCATAAACCCTATTCACCCCCCTCTAGGATTATATATTTGGGACAACATTAAGGAATAAAGAAACCATAAAAAAAATGTTTTGTTTTATTAAAAACAAAACAACTCCATATTTTGGAAAGACAAAATCAACGCCCAGATATGGATTCGAGACTAGGTTATGACGTGGGAAGGTTCTAAGCCACTTCACCCTAATTAAAGGTCTTTGATTTTACTTGGGTTTTTTAAATTCTTATGCACATAACTCTTACTAATTAAAACAAATAATGAAAGAAAAATCAAACAAATTCCTAAAACCTAAGATACTTAGTATCCTAGAGAGGACTTGAGCTCTATTAGCGCCTACATATCTCACTAGTTTTATAGTAAGCTTCAAAGTCCATGTAGTTCGAACTTACATAGGACTCATCCTATTGTAGGGAACTGCATTCATGCAAATTCTTATCTAAAGGCTTATCTTTCAATAATCCAACTCATTTCAAACTCTATTCTAGAGATACTTTGTTTTGTAAAGACTTTAATTTTGAAAATAACTATTTCAAAGAGTTCAATTTGACAAAAACAACTCTTTTTTAAAGAGTTCTATTTTTTATAAAACACTAAAAAACAGAATTTTATTTGAATAAAAATATATTTGAAAAACAATTTTATTTGAAAATAATTTCATTTGAAAAAGAAGTCTCTCAAGACTAGAACTCTAATTGAATTAAAGGAATCGATCACGATTGTAATTCTTACAATAAAAGAGTCCTATGGAGGTTAGAAATCTCTCATAACCTAGGGTTTCTAAACTACTCTTAATACTACTTGTACCTAGAGGCTAATTCAACCTAAACTAGGGTTAAAAGTGAATCTAAACATACTTCTAAGTGAAAATACAAATCTAGACAGCAATTAAAATATATGAAAACATGATAAATAAATATGCAAATGCATGCAAAAAAAAAAAGGATAAAACTCTACCCTAATACTTCTAAGGGACATAGAGTGCAATTTCTATGTTAGAATGATCTAAAAATGGATTAAATCATGTTTTTAAGTCATTTAACATTCTGGACAGAATATTAAATAAACTTAAATGCATGTTTTAGATATTCTAAATATGCTAAAAATCATGAAAAACCCTAACCAATGCATTCCTACATGTTTATATACAAAACTATGTAAAGAAACATGCAAGAAGATGACTTTAAGAGTCTCATGATTAAGCTTTCATGCAAATTAACTAACATGATATCAATATGCATATATTTAAACAATAAAGTAAACATGAAATAATAAAAACAAGGGAAGAGACTTACTTCATGCAAAGCTCCCTCGTCCACAATTTATATATATTAAACATATGCGAGATATACTAACCACAAGGGAAGGGACTCACCTCATGCAAGGCTCCCTCGTCTACAATTGTATATCAAACCATGCATTTAGTCATCTCATACTAACTTTAATATTCTAAACATAAGCACATATCAAAAACCCTAATTCATGTATCACACTTCTAGACTATAAATAAAGCAAATACTAACATACATGCTAAAAACGGAATTTAAATCCTATTTCGATCTATCATGTTATAACAAACCCTAATCATGCATACTATTCAAAACATTAAATCCATAAATCCTATCATGCTTTCTAACATGTTAACATGCACTCACATGAAATCACATGCTTACTAACGTGAACTAACACTAACTTGCATACTAATCACATAAAATAATAAATCTTATCATGCACTACCATGCAAATCCTAATATGCATACTACATGCTCACCCTAACATGCATTCTATCATGCTCACCCTAACATGCATTCTATCATGTTAACCCTAACATGTTACTAACATGCAACTAACTAATCCTAGCATATGTTTATGCATATCCTAATTCTAAAATAAAGAAAGAAAAAAGACAGCTTAAGAATCTAAGAAGTACTAAAAGAAAACCTTAGCATGTTTCTACATTATCAAAATAATAAAATAAAAGAAGAAGAGAAATAAAACTTACCTCTAAAGCTACTGGATTTCTTCCCTAAGCCTCCAAGGATTCTCCAGCAGTTTCTAATGTGTTTCTCTCCTCTAAAATCCTAAGATAATGGTCCTATTTATAGATTTTTGGCTCAAACATGAATGACCAAGATTAAATTTAATCCTAATGATCTCGGGGCTCACATTGAGTCTTCCAAGGATCCTAATAATCAGATTAGGTCAAACAAAGTGAAAAAATTCAGGGAAAAGACCCCAAAATCATAAGAACTTGAAATTGGACGAAGTTGTGTAAAGCTGGGAAACCTAGTGAGTGACCATCCAGGGCTTAGAAGGCCAACCATCCAGCCATGGACGGCTATCAGAGAGTTCCCCTAAATTTTGCCCAGATTTGAAGGATTTTGGGATTTTTGGGACTCTTCGACTTATTTTGGATGTATTTTTCCCATTTTAAGTCCAGATTCAATGATTCAAAAGCTAAAACATTCAAGACTTAATTCTATATGTTTCTAGAAGGTTTTCGGTTCAAAAATCATTGAACAAAGTTAAAGGGTTAGGTTAACTAAGCCGTTTAGCCATTATAAACCATTATTGCTCAAATTAGGGTTTTAGAATTGATTAACCAATTGGTTTTAAATAAAAAATGTCACTTCATGAAACATGTTTTAAAAATCATTTTGAAAATATGTTAAGGTTTTGAAAACATTAATTTTGAAAAAACGGTTGACCATGGTCAAATTAGGTCAAAACCCTAGAAATGGTCAATTGACCACTATGAACCATTATGAACCAAATTGCACTTGAACCGTGTCTTTCTTGAACCAATCATCTAAATAGACTCTAAATATCCATACAAATCCAATGAAACAAATCGGGACGAATTCAGAGGTCATTCATAAATTATGCGAGAAATAGGACAATTCTACCATTGAAGTTGTGAATATTCTTATTACCTATCGAGCTTCTATCAGAATGATACAAATTTGACATGGACATTCCTAGACTCCCTTAAAAAATAAATGCAAAAAGAATGAACCTAAAATGAGTTAGTACCCTACATGCGATAATAGCCTCTATTTACCTTAGGAGAAGGGTAATTTGGGAAACTAGGGTTTTGGAGGCCCGTTCCTCCAAAAATGACTTGTCATTCTTGACCAACATGAAATGAAATTACGACTTACATTTTATAAGTAAAAAATGGGGTGTCTACAACAAACTAACTATGAATGCTATTCATATGCAACTATCAAAGAAAACTTGTAAATCATGCTCTCAAATCAACTACTTTAAACAAGGGAAGGGACTTACCTCAGCGATCATTCCCTCGTCCACAATTGTATATCTCAAACAAAAAAAGTTACTAAGTTACATAAAAGAAGAGACTTACCTCAGCGATCGTTCCCTCGTCCATAATTTATAATTCAAACAATTATACTAAAGAATAAACATCTCAAAGCATGTTACTAGCATAACATGTGATCAAAGAGCATATAAAACAACCATTCTTTATATAAATATATGAAAGAAAAGACTCTAATCCCTATTCATGCTTCTAAACTTGAAAACAAAACAAGAATCCTAACATGCTTCTAAAAAATAGAAAATAACAACTTATATCATGCTCCTACATGCAATTTTGTGACTCCAATCATGCATAATATATTCTAATCATGCATTAAAAAGAATTTAAGAAGAAGACGAGAAGAATTCTTAGTATGCTACTAAAAGGAACCATCATACTTCTATTTAAAAGAAATGAAGAAGACATAAAAAATAAAGCCTAGCATTCTTCTAATAAAAAAGAAAAGAAAAGAAAAGAAATAGAAATAGAAGAAGAAGAGAACCTACCTCTTGAAAACTTGAAGTTGCTGGAGTTCCTCCCTTGCTTTTTCTCTTAAAGTTCTCCCAAATTTCTCTAGAAAATGAATACCCAAAAACCCTAAGCTAAGGTCCATATTTATAGAAAATTCTCTCGAGCATGGACGGTCGAGATCAAATGTAATTAAAATGATCCTAGGGCTCTCATTGAGTCTCCCAAGGTGTTGGATAATTATATTAGGTCAAAAAAACTGAAAGAAATCAGATAAAAGTCCTCAAAAATCAAATAACTCGGAGTTGGAGTTGAATCAAGGCAACTAGGAGGATGACCATCCTCCTTTGGATGGTCAATAGAGAGTTTGCTAAAATTAAAGGCTATATTTGAAGGATTTCGAGGTGTTTTGGGACTCTCCGACTTATTTTTGTTATATCTTCTTCGTTTTAGATCCGAATTAGATGATAAATGAGGGATAATAAAGATTGATGGCCGGTGATGAGAGAGATCGATGTCAACGAGGATTTCGATGAGGTCTTCTGAAGGATTTTGGGGGGTTTACAGTAAAAGGGTTTTGGGAGATTTAAAGGGAAAGAGAGAGTGAGGGGCAAAGAAATAAAAATGGACTAACGGTGGTGAGAGGGAACGAAGAGAGAGAGAGAGAGAGAGAGAGAGAGAAAGAGAGAGAGGGGTGTATTGACATTGTCGCTATCAAAATGTAGCTGAAGATGGAGGGAACGGCCGAATAAGGTGCATGATTAGGTGAGGCTGGGAAAAAAGACCAAAGTCAGTGTTGTAGATACAAGTGGTGGTGATATTAGGGTTGCTAGAGCAAGGTGTCGCTGCTGCCAGAGACTGGTATCTATGGTGGTGGATGTAGTTGGGCGTAAGCAAGAAGCACTACATTGTCCGAGGGCATTTTTTAGAATAAGGTCTCTACAATTTCCATTCTCTAAGTGGAAATGTCACAGTGCCAAAAAAAGAACACTCGCCATTACTGGTTTGAGAAAACAACCCACCATATTAAAAATGTCACTATGCCAAAAAAATAAAAAATAAAAAATAAATGAAGAGTTAAAAGAAGTACGTTAGAAGTGAAAGAGAGGCTCCATGGTGGGTTGTTGTTTAGAAATTGGTGATGATATGAGGGATTTCTGTAACTCCCCAACAAACTAGATTAATGAGACCAAAACTGAAGGAGATTTCATCGTGTAAGTGTAAATTGCAAAGACAATCCTTGAAATACTTTTCAACCCAACCCATACATGCCTTCTTCTCCTTCACACAATAAGAAGGCGACATGGTTAAGCCATTCACCTCTATCTTTCTCAAAGTAATTTTAAAGAAATAAAAGACTTGAAATATATTAAGAAAGTAAATAATAGAGAAGCTGAGTGAATCCTTAAGGGAAAGGAGAGAAACGCCAAGGTGCCGTTTGGATAAGCTACCAGTTTTTTGCTTTTTTAATTTTGGAAGTAGAAGCAACTTTTTGCTTCAACTATCAATTTTTTGGAAGTAAGAAGTACGTTTGGAAGTCTCATTTGCTACCTATTTTAAAATTTAATGGGCACACACAATTGTCTTCTTTTTTTTTTAACCTCATTCTAGCATTTTATCAAACAATTGATGTGCATTTAATAGATTCTCACAAATCAATCAAAACAAAAGCAGCGAATTCTCGGCATATTTGAACAGAACATGCAGCTTCACTCTTGAAGATTCATATCCACTAAAGTACAGGTCCCCCATTGAAGGTGTTATATCCAAGGACAGGCTCAAGAACGGACCATTATATATATAACCGGAACTTTACTAGTCTTCAGCCCTCCCATGTTTACTTTCACCTTCGTGTCCAACTGAATCTTCACTGGCAAACCGCTCGTGCTCTTCATCTCCAATTTCAACGTACTGGCTGACGAACTATCAAGTTCTCGTCCAGTACTTGTCACCAAAGCTCTCAACGTCGTTGTATTCTTGGTGCCATGCTCAAATCTGGGAACAGTTCCGTCGGCGACATCGACGCCGTTAGATCAAATAGAAACAGAGATTGTATCGTAAATGAACACGAGCTTTTTGTTAGGGTTTCGAGTGGCGAAAGTGAGATTGAGTTTGGTGTTGAGTTGAGAAGACGAAGTGAGGTTGATTTGAGAGATTCTGAGAGCGGTGACGGAGAAGGAAGGGCGGTGAGGGCGGTAGAGAACATTTGGGTTCGTGCAAGAAACAGGAGCAATAGCCATCTTCACTTTAATTTGAGTTTTTTTGCGGCATCGAGGATTCGATGGTGGGCCTAAAACTACTTTCTGCTTAAAAAAATTGTGGAAGCAAGTTTTTTTTACTTCCTCAAATTCATGAATCACAAGAATTGCTTCCATGTAGTAGGAAGTAGAAGTCATTTGCCAAACGTACTTTACAACCAAAACTTCAATTTTTCAACTTTTTGAAGCAAAAAATTGGAAGTCGTAGCTTATCCAAACGCAGCCTAACAATTTCTTATGGAGTTGTTTTTTTCTATGGCTTTTAGGTTATTAGAGGATATTAAGCACCAATGAAGACGCTGGTGATGATGGAGCTTCGTCTATTGACCGATTCTGTCATTAGCTTTTTTTATCACGTCTTTAGCTTTTTGGGTCGGGCCATTAGCTTTTTGGATCAGGTTATGCAATGCTCCATTGTCCAGGAGCATTTTTGTATTAAGAGTTACCTTTTATATCACATGATATCATGTGTAATTATTTCCGTTGCAAAATCAGACGGCTAACTAACGTAAGGGATCAATCTTACACAAATTAAAAGTTCAGGGGTTAACGTGTCACAATTGATAGTTCAAGGGTGCAATGTGAAAAAGGCTAATAGTATAGGGTCAATTAGTAATTTCCTCCCTAAGTTTCATTTAGCTCCTTTAGTACAAATTTTTTTCATTTTTTTGTTAACAGTTCTTTACTACATACTGCTTGTCAATTTGTGGTGTGCTCAATATATTCTCAAGCGTAGGAACTCAAGATCGCCAAGCATAATAAAACTATGGGAAATCCACAAGTCATTTCCACAGGGAGTGGGGACTTAGAAGGGTCCTTAGGTGTTGATACCCAATGAATGTGCAATTAAAGTAAATCATGGGGGGTTTTGATTGATTGATTTGGAAACCGATTTAGTTGGTAATAAACACAAAGAAAACAAATGAAAGGATTCTAGGGTTTCCA
>JAESVK010001047.1:114528-124979 GCA_017140935.1 Hamamelis virginiana
ACCGGTACTGAATATGCAGAAATGGCAAATTACACATTTTTCCTCCACTTCAAGGCCAAACTTTGCATAATACCTCATTTTTCAACCAAACCCACTTGCACACATCCAAAATGCATATTCAAACATGCTCAGCACCTTCACAATCGCTTTGAAAAGAGCCTACTCAAAAAGGACCATGAATCCTAGGGTTTTGAACAATTTGGCAACTTTTAGGCTCAACAAGGGGTCAAATGGTGACTTAGCATGATTTTGAAGTTCGAATGAGCAATAATGGCCTAAAATCATCTTTCAAATATGTACGGATGTTCCAAAATGACTAAAATGCATGAAAATGACGTGGCTATGCAAAAATGCACACTAAGAAGCCAAAACCAAGCGAAAATGAGCTTGGGAATCAAAAATCAATGACTTGTGAGATTTACAATACCAAATGTATTCAAAATGCGCAGAAATGGTACAAGTCATGATTCTAAACTAAGAATAGACAAACATGGATGAAATAAACTCAGATATGATGAAGTGGTTCTATTTAGTCTTGTTGGCGTGCATGTGTGATAGGAATGTACAGAGTCCATAACACAAGTTCAAAGGAAAGCATAGCTCAAAAGTTCAAGTTCTATTCTCATGTAAGCCTAAAATCGAAAAATTTATGCAAAACAACTTACTAGAAACAACAATAAAAACATGAACAACTAACACATACTCTTTCAACAAAAAGAAGCTACCCTATGTGTGAAAGTATGAGTATCAAAATGAACACCAGTATATACCCCCCTCCAACTGAAATGTGCATTGTCCTCAATGCAGGAAAAGATAAACACTAAGGACGAAATTGAAGAGAGAGGGAACAAAATTACCCGTGTCAAAGCTATGAATGAGCTGAAAAGCTGCACAAGGGTCAGAGTATCCACATTTCTAAAAAGAATGATTAATAACTGAACTAAAAGATATGTACAATAAGTAACAACAGAATTTACTCGTGAGGGATGTCCTGGTAGACTGGATCTACCAACTCCTCAATGTTTTCCTGGCGGTCAAAGTTCTCAAGGAATGGCTTTAGGCGCTGACCGTTGACTTTGATGATTTTCCCATTCTCAGGATTCTCGATCTCAACTGCACCATAAGGGTGGACTGTTTTGACCATGAAAGGACCAGTCCACTTGAACGGAGCTTGCCCGGGAAGATGTACAAACAAGAACTGTACAAGAGTACTTTCTGTTGAGGCTCAAAGGTCTTCCTCACAATGTGTTTGTCATGGAAAAATTTGACCTTCTCTTTGTAAATCTGGAGCTTTCATAAGACTCGCGCCTCATTTCATCAAACTCATTCATTTGCAACATCGTTGTTGACCTGCTTTAGCCAAATTGAAATTAAGAGTTTTAATGGCCCAATATGCCTTGTGCTCCATTTCCACCGGCAAGTGACATGCCTTGCCATAAACCAACCTATAAGGAGACATACCAAGAATGGTTTTAAAAGCAGTGCGGTATGCCCAAAGAGCATCGGTTAGTCGAAGAGACCAATCCTTGCGGTTTGGGTTAACCGTCTTTTCTAAAATATGTTTTATCTCTTTATTGGCTAGTTGGCTTGACCATTAGTCTGTGGGTGATAAGCAGTGGAGACCTTATGTGTGATTCCATACTTTTTAACCAAATTTTTAAACGGCTTATTGCAAAAATGGAGCCCACCATCACTAATGATTGCACGAGGCATCCCAAAACAAGAAAAAATGTGTTCTTTCAAAAATTTCAAAACCACCTTGTGGTCATTTGTTCTCGTTGGGATGGCCTCCACCCACTTTGAGACATAGTCCACTGCCAATAAGATATACAAGTACCCACAAGAGGAGGGAAAAGGACCCATGAAGTCTATACCCCAACAGTCAAAAATTTTAATGATTAAAATGGGGGTAAGAGGCATCATGTTCCTTTTTGTAACACCTCGTAATTGTTGGCACCGAGCACAAGTTTTGCAAAATTCAAATGAGTCTTCAAACAATGTGGGCCAATAAAAACCGGCTTGCAAAATCTTGTCAGCTGTTTTCCTAGCAGAAAAATGCCCTCCACAAGCTTCAGAATGACAGAAGGTGAGTACCCTAATTTGTTCGTCGTTGGGTACACACTTTCTCATCAACTGATCTGGGCAGTGTTTAAAGAGATAGGGATCATCAAAAAAATAGTTTTTCACATCAACCAAAAATTTTCTCTTCTGTTGAGAAGTCCACCTAGATGGGATTTGTCCTGTCACAATATAATTCACAATATCAACATACCAATGACAACTAACAAGAGCAAACAGTTGCTCGTCAGGGAATGTGTCACCTATGGGTAGACCCTCATAAGCTGTCTCTAATACCAAACGAGAGAGGTGATCCGCCACCACATTCTCGACTCTCTTTTTGTCTTTTATGGTCAAATTGAACTCTTGACAAAGTATGATCCACCTAATGAGACGGGGTTTAGTATATTGTTTAGAGAGCAAGTACTTCAACGCCGCATGATCAGTGAAAATGACTATGGGAGACCCTACAATGTAAAACCTGAACTTATCTAGGGCGAAGACCACAGCTAAGAACTCTTTTTCCGTAGTTGTGTAATTGGACTGGGCGGAATCTAGAGTCTTGCTAGCATAATAAACCACAAAAGGTTTCTTATCCTCTCTTTGCCTTAAGACAGCTCCTACGGCGTAATCACTAGCGTCACACATGATTTCAAAAGGAATGTCCCATTTCGGAGGTCGTATGATAGGAGGTGCAATCAACATACTTTTTAACTTTTCAAAAGCCTCCTCACATGCCTGTGAGCATTCAAAAACAACATCCTTGGCAAGTAAACTGCACAAGGGACGGGATATAGCACTAAAATTCCTTATGAACCTCCTATAAAAACCTGCGTGACCTAGGAAGGACCGTATGTCTTTAACACATTTAGGAGTGGGTAAATTAGAAATCAACTCGACTTTGGCCTTATCTACCTCTATTCCTTTCTTAGACACGATATGTCCCAACACAATCTCTTGTGTCACCATAAAGTGACATTTCTCCCAATTCAAAACTAGGCTCTTCTCCTTACATCTCTCCAACACTTTCTCCAAATTCTCTAGACATCCCTCGAAAGAATCTCCAAAGACGGAGAAATCATCCATAAAAATCTCCATGATCTTCTCTACCATGTCACTAAAAATGCCCATCATGCACCGTTGAAAAGTCCCTGGTGCATTACATAATCCAAAGGGCATTTTTCGGAAGGCAAATGTGCCAAACGGACATGTGAAGGTGGTTTTCTCTTGGTCTTCTAATGCTAATTCTATTTGATTGTACCCAGAGTTACCATCAAGAAAACAGTAAAACTCATGCCTTGCAACTCTCTCCAACATTTGGTCCACAAAAGGTAGAGGGAAATGAGGGAAATGGTCTTTCCTAGTGCCAGCATTTAGTTTCCTATAATCTATGCACACCCTCCAACCTGTAGTGACTCTAGAAGGTATGAGTTCATTTGCCACCACAGTGGCCCCGGACTTTTTTGGAACGACTTGGGTAGGGCTCACCCACTTGCTATCCGCAATAGGGTAAATGACACCTACATCTAGGAGTTTCAAAACCTCTTTCTTGACAACTTCCTTTATGATAGGATTTAACCTACGCTGCGGTTGCCTAGATGGTTTAACATCCTCCTCCAAGTAGATTCTGAGTGCAAATCAAAGGGCTAATTCCCTTAATGTCCGCAATGGTCCATCCTTTGGCGGTTTGGTGGGCCTTAAGAATTTCTATGAGTCTTGCTTCTTAATCAAGATTTAGAGAAGATGAAATGATCACAGGGAAAGTCTCTTCACTTCCTAGAAAAGAATATTTGAGATGGGGAGGTAGAGGCTTTAATTCTAACTTAGGTGGCTTCTCTATTGATGGCAAAATTTTCTCCTCAATTAGAGGCAATTCCTCGAATCTAGGTGTCCACCCATTTGTTTCCATCACCTCACTATGCTCAAGTATGGAGTATAGAAACTCCATTTCAGGTGTGGCTACCTCTTCAACAATCTTAGGGTTCACTAGACAAAACTCCAAAGGGTCATCACATGAAAAATGATCAATATATTCCTGTACCATAGATTCTATCACGTTCATCTCTCAAATGTCATCATCATCCCCTATTTCTTTGATAACATTGAAAATGTTTAAGTTCACAGTCATGTTGCCAAAAGACAATGTCATCAACCCACCTCGACAATGGATTATGGCATTAGCAGTGGCCAAGAAAGGCCTGCCAAGAATCACTGGGAATTAACTCCCTTGACTCACCACCGGTTGTGTATCTAGAACAACAAAATCCACAGGAAAATAAAACTTATCCACTTGTACCAACACATCCTTCACTATACCTCTAGGAATCTTCACACTACGGTCTGCTAGATGAAGGGTAATGGTAGTAGGCTCTAACTCTCCTAGCCCTAGCTCAACATATACCGAGTATGGCAACAAGTTCACACTGGCTCCCAAATCTACCAAAGCACGTCCCAACTTCGAGTTTCCTACCACTATGGAAATGGTGGGGCTTCCTGGGTCTTTATATTTTGGGGGCAAGTTATTCCTAATGAGAGAGGTGGATTGTTCGGTCATGAAGGGATTTGTTTAATAGCATCCAACAAGGGAATATTCACCTTAACCTGTTTAAAAAGATCGTAGATTTGAGCATGATTGTTCAATTTCTTTGGGATTCTCAACCTATGGGGATATGGAGTGGAAAGAACATGGTTAGCTTTTTCTTTATCCAAATCCACATCAACAACATTGGCTTTAGGGACATTAGGCTCATTTATCACATCCTCATCCCTTTTTGGTTCATTTTGTAAATCTTTTGAAATCTCTTTTGGAAGATCCTTGGGATGGATGGTTTTATCAATTAATTTGCCACTTCGAAGAGTGGAGATAGCCTTACAATGTTCAAAAGTCCCATCGTTTTGACTTGAAGTCCCAACACTATTTTGACCTTGGGGGTTTTGAATGGGTTGAGAAGGGAATTTCCCTTTTTCTTATTGAGAACTCCCCATAGAAGATGTCAATTTAGTAAGTTGAGACTTCACATCACTAATAGCCGTTCGAAATTCATTGTTCATTGTTTGTTGAGATTGGACAAATTGGGCTACAATGTCCTCCAAATTTCTTTTGTGGGGAGGTTGGTAGGATTGATGATTTTGATTTCCTTGAGAAAAAGGGGGAAAACCTTGGTTAGGATTCGCAGAAAATCCTTGTGGCCCTTGGTTTTGAAAAGTGGGGGCTTGATTTGAAAAACCTGGATTTTGATTTTGAAAATGATATCCTTGGTTTTGAAAATTGGAGCTTTACCCTTGAAAATTGGAACCTTGCCCTTGGTTAGAATAACCTTGATGGGCTTGAGCATTGCCTTGATTTGATGAAGCATTCGCCCCATCATTTTTCCAACTAAAGATTGGATGCTTACCCCACCCTGAATTATAAGTCTCAGAATATGGATTAAAAGGCTTTCTAGGGGGGTTCAAAGCATGGACTTGCTCTTGGACGGCTCCTTTGATGGTGGGAAGGGTAGGACAATCTCTAGTGGAGTGAACAAGATCCTCACAAATAAGACATGGTTCCTCTACCCTAGGCACAATAGGTGTAAGAGGTACGTTTGGCACCACAGGCACTGCGGTAACCTTGTTGACTTTCTGCATTTCTAGGGCCTCTAACTTCCTAGTTAAACTTGCCACCTTGGCTTGAAGGTCATCTTGTTCCTTAAGTTGGAACTTTCCACCACTACTTGGGTTACTAGCTCTCTTTGCAACATCGGGAGTTGTGTTAACCTCCCAGTTGCGCGCACTCTCTGATAACCTATTAAAGTATGGGATTGCTTGCTCGGGGGATTTTTCAAAAAGCTCCCGACCACTCATCATTTGGAGAAATTGCTTAGTTTCACGAGTCAAACCATGGTAGAAATATCCTACGAGTTAACCTACATCTAGTCCATGATGGGGGATTGCATTTATCAAATCTTTGTACCTTTCCCAAGCACCAGTGAGTGCCTCATTAGGTTCTTCAGTGAAATTTTGGATAATGCACATCAACATGTTGGTTCGAGCGGGTGGAAAGAATTTTTCCAAAAAGGTTTTTTGTAGTTGCTCCCAAGTGCGGATGGAATTAGGAGTTAAAGCATAAAACCATATTTTTGCCTTATCCTTTAGAGGAAATGGGAAAAGAGTAATGCAAATGATGTCAATGGGTGACCCCGTCGACAAGAACGCACTACACACATCTGTAAAATCCCTCATGAAGGAATATGGCCTTTCAGAATCAAAGCCATAGAACTCAGGCAAGAGTCGAATCATTTCAGGTTTTAGGACAAAGCGACTAGCCTCTGGAGATGGGATTATACAAGATGGTGTGGTGGTTCTATGAGGGTTGAAGATCTCTCTCAAATTCCTTCCCAAATTAACCATAGGGATGTCGGGTTGTCTATTATGCTGCATATTTTGATTCATGTTTTGTTGAAAATTTTGATTTAAATTTCCCCCACCAGGTGCAGGGGTTGCAGGCGGAATAACATCATCCATTCGCCCTTGAGGCTCATTTGGAAATTCTTGATCATTTGTATTTCCTTGAAAAGGTTGGTTCTGGTTGTGCTCCATTGATGGAGATGAGGGTTGAGCCAAGTTAGGTCTCAAATTTGGATTTTCAGGATCTTATTGTGGCCAATTCCTTACAAGTCAGTTTCCCTCTCCGCGAGTCCAAACCGACATGCAACAATTGTACACAGCAAATTTACACTACAAAGAATTTATTTACACTAAGAGTTAGGAAAAACTTACCGGATTCACAATGTAATTGCAAATTACCACTAGCTCTTCCTTGGATCACTTCAAGGTACGCGCCACTCCCCGTCAACGGCTCCAAAAATGCTTGTCAATTTGTGGTGTGCTCAATATATTCCCAAGCGTAGGAGCTCAAGATCGCCAAGCATAATAAAACTATGGGAAGTCCACAGGTCATTTCCACAGGGAGTGGGGACTTAGAAGGGTCCTTAGGTGTTGATATCCAATGAATGTGCAATTAAAGTAAATCATAGGGGGGTTTTGATTGATTGATTTGAAAATCGATTTAGTTGGTAATAAACACAAAGAAAACAAATGATAGGATTCTAGGGTTTCCACTCATCCACAACTAGGTAACAAGCATCTCTCATTGGCATTCTCATCTAGGATCCATTGAAGAATGGTCTTTGATGGATGATATGGCTTTAAAAGCTTTTTAAACAAATATGAATAAGAGAATGATACCAAATGCTCACTTAAACAATATTACAAACACTTAGCATGCATTTAGGTTCAAGCACAATGTGTACCAAGATTAACTTGTTCACACATTGTCAAGAAGATGCCACACTAAGCATTGAGAAATGAAGTAGTGAGTATTTAGCATCATACACTTTCTATTAAACACAAAGAGATGAGAGAGTGTTGTTACCTTTGTTGGTGATGAGTTTCCACCGTTTGAATCCTATCTTGGAGGTTTAGAACTCCATTAAAGCAAAAAAAGAGTAGTAGATGCAAAAACAACCATAATAAATGCAAGGAAAAGAGTAGAAACTTGTATTGAATGCTATGAAATGATAAATAACAAAGTTTGCAAGCTAACTAATAAGCAGAATGATCCTAATTAAAGGTTACAACTGATTACAACAAGAAAAACACAAAATCTAAACTAAACTATGCATAAAAATCCTAGAAAGTAAGAAACCCTAAGCTAAACTACCCAAACCCTAACTAAGTATGACTAAGAAGCCCCCTTCAGCTGAGAAAGATACCCTTTATACCCCCCACAACAGCTACACGAATAGGGGAACAAAAGACGAGCGTGTCCTTGCACAAATACAACATTTACGAACATATCAGGTGAGAAATCGAGCTCCAGTACCGATACTCAGCTTTCAGTACCGGTACTCAGCTTTCAGTACCGGTACTCAACCATTACTGCCCATTGAGTGCACTTCAATACCGGTACTCAACTAGCCAGTGCCGGTACTCACCTTCATTTTCTGCAGAATTTCACCTCCTAAGGCACAAAACCTCCACTTAGACGCACATTGATCCGCTTAACCATCCCCGCAACTTTAAAATGTCTCCCACAAGTTGAAGGACCATTCCTTGGGTTCAGACGAATGAGAAAACACGATTTGAGTAGGCTTTGGCGGGATTGCTTCACAAAATGACTCCGCTTGGAGATGAAAACGCACAAAGACACTTTCCTCAACACGCGGCAACTCTCCAAGCATCCAAAACACTTCAAAAAGGTGCGGATAATATAGGACGACCTACATAAGCACAAAAACACAAAAGAAAGTCAAACGCACCTATTCTATGGAAACTAGGTTCAAAATGCAAGCTAGAACGACTAAAAGCAAGTAAAAATACCATACTTTATGTGTCAAACACATACAGTAACCAGTGCAAACCCGCGCAAAGTGCGGGGCTTATCAAGAAGATTTTTAATAAATTATAATTGGATAAACTATTTATTTTGATTAGATGACTTTGACCATTCGATCTTAATTAAATTTATAAAGTTAGAGTATATAATTTAATACATAAAAATGATTAAAATTGTTAAACATATTGGAGAAATTGAATTTAGATGTATTATTCAAGGGAAATTTTCTCCAGGGGTGCAACTCAGAACTGGTCAAACTGGGAACCGGTCCAATCCGGTCAATTCGGACCGGATCAGAACTAGTCTAAATTGAATTCGGAGTAGTCCGGTTCCAATTCTTCAATCCAAATTCAATTCGGACAGATCCTCGGATTTGGCCTTTTGGGAGCCGGTCCAATTCGAAATCCAAATTCAATTCTCTATTTGTGTATGTTATGTATATAAAAAATCACAGTGATCAAATCATCACTTAAAAATGTCACTGTGAAAAATTATTATACTAAGATATTTTAAGAAATATATATTAGAGTTTTTAATTATTAACGTTTTGTTTGTTTTCTTGTATCAGAAAATTTTCTCCTTTTGGAGGTTTATTTTGGATTATTGGACTAAACTTTATTTTTTATTTTTTATTTATTGTTACTTTACATTATGGTTAATACTTAATTGTTATTTTGTTCAATTGTTTAATTATATGGAAGTATGAATTTTTCATTGTTACTTACTATAACACGAAAAAAAAAATTAAGTCCTTATGTACCTATAATTGAATTGAATATTAGAGAATTTTTTTAAAATTTTATTTAATTTTTCTTTTAATGAAGAACCGTGGTCCAATAGGTCAAATCTGAATTGAATTAGGATTGGTCTAGAATTCGTCTAAATTCAATTAGGATCGGTCTTGGTCCTTGAAAGCCTAATTCGAATTAGTTTTGATTGATCCCCATGCATTTACCCTCAATCCGGTCCAATCTGATCCGAGTTGCACCCCTGGTTTTCTCTAATAAATGTAAAAGGAGTTTTGACATGAAAAAAAAAAAAAAAAAATATTTTGGACCCATTTGCGTTAGCTTTTGCTGAAATAACTTTTTCTCTGTATATCTCTTTAAAATTATATTCAAACCATGTCTTCACATATAAAAATTTTTATACTAAAAGTAATTGCATGTGATAAAAGTTGGGACCTCCTAACTTTTGCTACAATCACTATTAGTATTAAAATATAATTGCCACGCTTCCTATTATCCCTTAAGTTGTTTAAAAGTGCTTCTTATCCCTCCTCTAAAATATATTGAAATTTTAAGTTTTAAAAGTGATTCTAGAAAAAGTTAATACAAACCGCCTTTTATGAGCCAAAAGTTGTATGTATCCATAACTTATGGCCAAATTTCCTAAACTAATCTAGTCGATTGGAAAAATACTATATCACCATGCACTTTAACCCGAAATTAAAAACCACCCTGATGTGTCATGTTTTGAGAGGTGATGTCTCTCATCTCAAACTGCTTTTCTCTTTTTCATACACCACTCAAACCATGACACGTCAGGGTAGTTTTTAATTTCGGATTAAAGTGTCGAGTGATATAGAGTTGTTGAGCCACTTGGCATGCACCCAGAGATAAAACCATGTGTCTCCGTGTGGCAAGCTTTGTTCCGCATCATAACCAAACAAGGCTGAAGAGGCCAATTTTATAGAAAGGCTAACATTCTTTTTCATGAAAGCAACATCTTATGTTTTTGTCCAAACCTACGTAGATGACAAAGAACACACAATGGATAGAATTCGTTCATTAAAAAAATTAACTCCTCAACCGCCAATGCTTAGACAACCACTGCTTTCGAATCATTCATAGGAAGTGGATTATCCATCCGTAGCAAGGTTAATTAATTAATTAAGTCTTAATAGAATTTGAAAAAGATTGACCTCAATCTTATGCTTCCCCTCAGCAAGACAGTTGAATATGAAACGAATCCAACAAAGATTTCTAACCAGATATAATAAAATGAGTCTATTAAA
>JAESVK010001047.1:124989-139693 GCA_017140935.1 Hamamelis virginiana
TGACGGTTGCTCTAGGGTTTGGCGGCTACTATAAGGTTGCTATCAGGGTTTCTGATATTATGAAAGTCTAACCCTAGCAACTGAAAAACGTGACATATAAATAGGCTACAGCAGAGACCTAAGGAGAAATAAGATTGAGCTTCTAATGTAAATAGGAAAAACCTAATTCAACCTGAATTAATTTTCTATTTCATTAATTATAATTCAGTCCACTAAAAAATTATAATTGCACTCTCTATCTTATCTGAAATTATATTTCGAGCTCCATGTTATTAAATACTTATTTATTTCCCCACGTTAAGATTACAGATACCCGTCCATTAAATTAAATTACTGACAATTTTATTTAATTGACATCTGTAAATCTCTTTGAGACCTTTCACTTAACTTATTTGATATGTCGGATATAAAATCCACCTGCAGGGTTTGACATAATCAAATTTTATAAGCTTCCTCAAAGGAGTATCATCAATCCATATGCCGGGACGTGGATTCCGTTAATAATTAATATTCACTATACATTTAATGTCATTACCCAACTCACTGAGTTTATTGACCTTTAAAAGATCTCTCTTTATGAATCAAAATAACTAACACTAAATGTATGTGCCTATTAAATATAATGGGATTAAGAACATAAGTATTCATAATAACCATGAGGTATATATAAATTGTCTTATATGTCAGTATAAAACAATTACCCCAAGACAGTCTCGTTCAATACACACAAGTGTACTTGCACAAGAAGTTGGAACTAAACCATTCCCCATAGTCAAGACAGACCTACTGAAATCTTGTGCTACAATCTTACCGATGGTGTGTCCAACTCCATCTCAGACTGTGAACAAAAAGCTTATATTCTACAAGAATTGATGATCTGATCTTCTGTGTGTAAGCCGAAATCTACACACCAGATCATCTACTATGTAAAATAAAAAACAAACATGCATAACATTAGATATGTAATATAATGCAAACATTAGCTCATACAGATTCTCATTAAAATGGAAATACCAGAATTCATTAGTAAATAAATACCAAGGTCCAATACATAAAATATAGCTTTTAGTATATAACCCTAACAATTAACATATCAAAAATTTCATTCTAGAAGTGGTTGTAGCAAAAGATAGGCAAGCACAACTTTTTCTTTAATTACTTATAGTATGAAAAGTTTGTCATCCATCCTATCACTCCTTAAGGGCCCATTTGTTTTAGCTTTTATTTATTTATTTATTTATTAAATTATTTTTAGAAAAATATTTCTTCACATATTTCTTTAAAATTATGTTCAAATCATGTTTTCACATATCAAAATTTTCATACTAGAAGTGATTATAGTAAAAGTTGAGGTTTCGTAGCTTTTGCCACAATTACTTTTAGTATGAAAATTTTGTCATCCATCCTATTGCCACTCCGAGTTGTCTAAAAGTAATTATCATCCCACCTCTTAAATCAAGTGGAATTTTAAGATGCAAAAGTGATTTAAGAAAAGTTAATGCAAATATGCCATAAGTCACTTAAAAGTGATTATATATATATATATACATATAGAAAAATGTTCTAGTGAGCATATGCGCACTGTAAGCTAAAGTAAGCAAAGAACACAAACCCTTGGATTGGAATCTTGAGATGAATATTCCATTAAGTGAATGAGAATCTAAGGGCTTGTGTTATTTGCTGACTTTAGTTAAAGTGCGCATATGCTCGCTAGATCACTTCTCTATATATATATACTATCTTTTTAAATAAAATGAAATTTTAATCTCTAAAAGTGATTTAAAAAAAAAATAATGCAAACAGATTCTTAATCTCATTTTATCAATATAGTTATCTAAATTATTATTTTAGAAAAGTAATAATACGGGACTAATTTTTAGGCTGTCATTTTTTTACCCCTCGAATGTACGCTATTAAAGATTATTTAGTGGAAGCAGCTCGATTACCACCTGATGAATAATTCACTGATAATTAACAAATAAACATCGCCCAACACTCAATATATCCAGACAAGCAACAATGAGTGAGTGGGCGATGGAGCCTGTACTGTGATGGTTTTTTTTTTTTTGCAAGGTCAATCTTTTGCAGCAGGAGCAGCGGTTTTAGTGGATCCTGGAGCTTATATATACGGAAATACTAATATAAGATGTACTTGATGTGAAGTTGTGTCAAATGATCTCTGTAGGGTCAGTTGTAGGATAGATTTTGAAAAACTGACCGTTAGATTAAATACTTCTCTTATATATGTCAGACCTGCCAAAAATCACAGCAATCAAATTGTAAGTTTATGTAAAGAACAATTGTGAAAAAATGGTGACATTTTGAAGAACAAAAGGTTACAATTTTTCACGGCGGCATTTTTCAAAAACTAACCGTTGGATCACTGTGATTTTTGGTAGGTCTGACATACATAAGAAAAGTTTTTAATCTAACGATAGGTTTTTCAAAATACATTCTGCAACAGGCGCAACGGTGGTCACTTGACGCAACTTAGGTGTACTTTATATTAGCATCTCCTACATATATATATATATATATATATAGAGAGAGAGAGAGAGAGAGGTGCTATGGTCAGGTGCACTTAATGCATCTTGCATTAGGTGCCCTCTTGTAGAGCCACTTGTACTGTAAATTTTGGAAAACTAACCGTTGGATTAGATACTCCTATAATGCATGTTATGCCTGCCAAAAATCACAGTGATCCAATGGTTGGTTTATGAGAAAACTGACTACAAAAAAATGATAACATTTTAAAGAACAAAAATGTCAGTTTTTCAAAGTTTCATTGTGCAAGAAGCATTAGGTGCACTTGATATTAGAAGTTCTGTGTGTATATATATACATATACAAAATTGATCCAATAAAGACTAGTCCGGATGCACTACAACAAATTAGCTCTTTTACAACAAAAAAATTTGTCGCAAAAAGTTTCAAATTCGTCACAAATGATCATTTGCGACAAAAATGAGTTCGTCATCTCGTTGTCACTAGATGCTCGTCACAGAAACTATAAAGTGACAACATTAGTTATTGTCACAAAAAATAAATTATTAGTGACAAAATTGTTGTCGTCCCAAAAAGCATATTATTAGCGACAAAATTATTGGCGACAAATAGGTAAACTTTTAGCGACACATTTTTAATTGTCATGAAAACTATATTATTAGTGACAAATTAATAATTAACACAAAAAACAAACTTTTTGCGACAAATTTATTAGCGACAAAAAAAATAATATATTAGCAACGACATTATATATGTCACAAATTATAACCTATTAGCGACAAACTTATAATTGTTGCAAAATATTCAATTTTAATGACAAATTATTTTTGTTGCTTAAATTTTGTAATTTTGTCGAAAAAATAATAAAAATCTTGTCACAAATACCAATAAAACATACCATTTTGTCCGCTTTTTCCGACAAAAAATATTGTCGCAAATACTTGTGTGTCATCAAAATAGTAAGCAATTGCGACAACAAATTTAAATTTATTTTTGTCACAAATGGTACGTAATTTTAGGATACCTATTGTCGTAAATGAAAATTCAAATTTATTTTAAACATTCCATTACTTTATTTATATTTTGGCCAGAATTGATAACCTAATAGTATAGTTCATTTTAATCCAGCATAAATAACTTAATAATATTATTCATACTAGCATTATAATAATAACCTGATAATGCAATTCATTTGAAAACATAATTATATATGTATTTAGCCAATTTACAAATTATACAATTCATTAAACCTGATTGCAAAAATGTACAACCATTCAAAATCAACAACTCAAATTTTCAAATATATAGTTTTTAATGTAAATACTTAAAACATGCATTCCCAACCTGTCCAATACATATTTTGTCCATCAAAATATTCCAAAAGTGAGGAGAAAAACACATAGTTCATTTAAAGAAAACAAATAAAACCAATCAAATATAGCATTTTTAACATCCTTTATTATAAAACCAAACTCAAAACAAAAGTAGAGCATCCCGGCCCCAACATCCTTTAGAAAGCAAGCCATCATAATCAAATCTGCAACAACAAACAATTAATGTTAATTATATATAATTAATTTTAACAAAACATATAATTGAAATGTGTGTAACTTGAAGAAAAAATTGTCTATTGACATACAACTTACCATGGATGAATTGTCACTACTGGGCAACCTTGACAAGATACTTTGCAACATAGACTCCATTTGAGAATGTCTTGAATTCATAGAATCCACTGTTGACCTCATAGTTTGTAACTCTGTCTGCAGTTCCTCAGCATGTCTTTCTGCCCGTTCGGCCCTTCTAGTAGCTGCCTCAACATCAGCAACACGACTGCGATGAGTTGATGGCATTGGCATCTCACCATGCCCGAGACCACGTACATATCCTGACTTCACACCACTTACTTGGGTAAATATCTCATCTGGGCTCATCTGACTATTGCCCTCTGCCATGGATTGAGACTGTAGTTGTGTCATCTCATCCTACAATTAAAAAATCATTCATACAAATAAAAAGAAAAAAAGAAATACCGACTTAGTAAATGAAGAAATAATGAATAAAGATAATGTCTATATGCTAACTTTACTTACATGTTTCTTCTCACAATGTTCAGTCACCCAACCCTTGTCTTCATTCCAACGTGTCACCTTGTAAAATGTCATTATGTCTGGCTCCTCTTGAGTCTCAGGGTTTCGCTGTGTTTTTTCAACCCATAATAGAATATTTATAATTATTTTCTTAACAAGTCAATTAACAAAGTATTGTTTTTAATAAAATACAAATATGTATAATTGATACCATCTCATGACGAAGCCGAACAAATGGCTTCGAGCTTGCACGGTGGTTTTCTAATAACTTCTTCCTATTTGCCTCATTTGTTTCACTTCGTTTCTGTGTGAAATATGTTCACAAATTGTTATTAAGATTGTTATCAACATAATATTTAAATAATATATATTTTAAAATTTAATAATAATGTACCTTAAAGTGAGGATCCTCAAAGTTGTCGCAAATTACATCCCAGTTCTCCTGTGAAACACTATCGTAGGGGTTTTGACGAGCTTGATCACCTCTTCCATTCTCTTTGTAGTGTTTGTGCAATCTGTGTTTGTAATTTCTAAATCGAGTAGCAAGATATTTTTCGAGCCCTCTCTTTACATTAGGAAGCTCCAAGTCGATCTCAAATTTATCCTGAAACAAATCAATGTTTTTGTTACACAGATATTATAATATAAACAATATGAAAAATATAATGGTACAAAAGAAACGTATTCACTACTTACTTCAATACGTTGATATATTATTGTTTTATCTGTAGCTGGAACAGATCCCCACAATTTGCTTGTCAAAGGTGCAAACCGACGGCATAATATTCCGATTTCCGTAGAAAACTCCTTAGACCAATTACCCACCAGTACAAGTTTTCCGGGTGGAAAAATAATCTTAGGACGTGTACCAGTAATCTCACGATACCTAGCCAGTGCGATGCCACGTGACCTACCACGTCTTCTTCTAAAAGTTCCTGTATCTAGGGAAAAAAATGAATCTTTTTAATATAACAATTTTTAATCCCTTTTTTTTTCCTTCAAAACTTAACTACACTGAAACACCACAAAAAAAATGATAATAAAATACTAGCAGAATATGGAATATAATTAAGTATATAAGCTTACTCATGTTAGTATTAGGAACATTGGGTGCAGGAGCAATTAACTCAGATGATCCAGCAACATCTGTTGCAGAAGTAATGCTACTTGACAAGTTGGATACTGGTGCACGTAAACGTAAACCTGGTGCCATAAAAACTGTATACCAAAAAAACTACATAACAATAAACATCTATTAAGAAAAGATTAATTTATGCGATTCTTCCAAAAATAAATTAGTGCACAAAAAGTAATTTAAAAAAAGTACAAAGAGTTTATGAAAGAATTAATATTCATTAATAAGTAGTCACAATATATCTTCTGTGTCTGTATCATCATTAGTAGGCAGCAGTTGTTCCTCATCATCATTGTAATTAATCATTGTATCATCTCCATCATCACTTTCATCATCATTGATAAAAGTGCCTTCAACTTGATCATTTACCATAATATTTATACTCACGGTAGTGGCGTCAATATATTCTGGATCCACATCACCCCTAAGCAAACCAACATCAAGATCATCATCTTGGACAGACTCATCAATCCTGTATGACTCGTATTGTTTATGTTCATCATCCCTATCAACTTCTTCATTTTCTTCTATTGCTATTACCTCTGGAACATCGTACGAGTTTCTGGGAGGTGCCTTTTGAACAACATACCAACTACCTTTCAATTTAGTGTCTTTAAGGTAAAAGATTTGATCAGCTTGAGATGCTAGCACAAATGGGTCATCCTTATACCATGTATTAGACACATTAACACTTGTGAAATACTCATCTGTGTATATTCCCTTTTTATTACTAATATCCCACCAATCACATTTGAAAAGGATCACTCGATTACCCCCACAATATTCTAGAACGAAAACAGCAATCAATTTGCCGAAGAAGTCAATTTCAAGACCTTTGTGCTCCCCTTTTACGACAACCCCACTATTAAGAGTTTTAAGAAATTGTTCACGCTCAGTGGTATGAAACCTATTCCCCTGACAATGCAACCAGAATATCGTATAACTCGTGGATCAGGACCACGTGCTAATGAAACTAATTCATCTATAACGTTAGGAGATTTCTGCGCATACATTAAAAGGCAATTTAGTTAAAGATATCAAGCATAAACAAAGTGAATAAATTTTAATAAATGTTCACTGTGCATTTTAAAATATGTTCAAGTATCTTTAATCCAAACACTTACATGTTCCTCAAACCATTTTACAAATTGTTGTTCGTGCCTCTGTTGAACATTAGTTTCGCCTTGTCTCCTGATATATTCCTTATGCTCTCTATATATAAAGTGTACAAATATTATATGATACAAAAAAGAAGAAAAATGTGAAGGATGTGCACAACATGATAGTTTACTTACTCTAAATAGGGATACATCTCAGAGCAATTACTTAGCACGTACATATGAGCTTTATGAAGTTCATTTATACCCATTTCAACATAAGTTGCAGTTCCAAACAAGCGTACATTTGCTGAAAAAACAGACAACCTTCCACTTTGCTGTCCTTGAAATCCATCATCATTTCTCTCTAGTCTATTGAATCTCGTTTCAATGTCTTCAAAATACATTGAGCAAAAATTCATACATTCATTGTCTATATATGCTTCAGCAATTGAACCTTCTGGACGTGCTTTATTTCTCACATATTCCTTCAAAGTGTATAAGAACCTATTAACATACATTACCACTTCAACAAATATAGTTAAGATACATATCAAATTTTAAGAAATGTGAACGATGATTAAATAACATTACTCATTACCTTTCAATTGGATACATCCATCAAAATGGCACAGGTCCAGCCAGGATCGCCTCACGAGGAAGGTGAATTGCTAAATGCACCATCACATCAAAAAATGCTGGAGGAAATATCTTTTCAAGCTTACATATTATAATGGCAATGTTTTTTTCCATTTGCTCTAACATATTCAACTTCAATGTCTTGCTACACAACTCTTTGAAAAATAAACTCAACTCAGTTAATGCATTGCAAACAGCCTTTCGCAAGTATCCACGTATTACTACTGGCAGTAACTGTTGTAGGAAAATATGGCAATCATGGCTTTTCATACCTGCAATCTTACAATTATTTTCACTTACACACCGAGAGATATTTGATGCAAACCCATCTGGAAATTTGACTGACTTCATCCATTCACAAAAATTCTTCTTTTCATCTGCAGACAATGTATAGCAAGCATGTGGTAGCAAATATTTGTCATCATCTTTTTTTAGGTGCAATTCCTCCCTGATACCCATTTCCTTCAAATCCATGCGAGCCTTGATGCTATCCTTTGTTTTTCCCTCTATATTCATCAATGTTCCCAAGACACTGTCACAGATATTCTTCTCAATATGCATGACATCTAGATTATGTCGCAACTTAATTGATCTCCAGTATGGCAATTCCCAAAAAATACTTTTTTTCCTCCAATTCAACTCATTTTCAACACGTTTTCTCTTCTTCGTGTTCGGTCCCTTCCCGAGCTCAACATTTTTTACTGACTCCAATTGCATTAGTATATCATCACTGGATAGTATTTTAGGTGCCAATCTTCGCTCCCATTCACCATCAAATTCCTTATACTTTCTCCGCCAATAATGAATTTGTGGGAGAAAGTGACGATGTCCCATATAACAAATCTTTCTACCATGTGTCAAATAACAAAAAGATGTTTCCTTATTACAAGTAGGACATGCCAATTTGCCTTTTGTACTCCACCCTGATAAGTTTGCATAAGCAGGAAAGTCATTAATGGTCCACAACAATGCTGCATGCAAACGAAATCTCTCTTTAGATGACATATCATAAGCCTCTACGCCATATTCCCACAAATCTTTCAATTCGTCTATCAATGGTTGTAAATAGACATCAATGTCATTTCCAGGAGACTTCGGTCCAGGAATAAGCAATGACATCATAAAGAATGGTTCTTTCATACATTTCCATGGAGGCAAATTGTACGGCATAAGAATTACTGGCCACATGCTATAAGCATTACTCATGTTACCAAATGGGTTAAAGCCATCACTGACCAATCCAAGCCGAACATTCCGTGGTTCCTTCGCAAACCAACCATAGTTCTTGTCAAATTCATGCCAAACTTCAGAATCTGCTGGATGCCTCAATACCTTCTCCTCCGGATCCTCAAAACGTTTCTCTTTATGCCACCTCATGTCTGAAGCTGTCTTTCTACACATAAATAATCTCAGCAATCTCTCTTTTATGGGAAAGTAACGCAAGACTTTGTGTGGAATCTTTTTACCCTTAGCATTTTCATATTTGTATCTAGACTCGTTGCATTTCGGAATTTTATCATCCATTTCATATTCCTTCCAAAAGAGTATACAATCATTTTTACATGCATCTATCGTCTCATATCCAAGGCCCAGGTCTCGCAGAACCTTATTAGCTTCGTAATGATTCTTTGGCAACTTCTCTCCTTCAGGAAGGGTATCCTTAAATAACTCAAGTATCATGTTGAAAGATTTGTTGCTCCAACCATTGATTAACTTAATATGTAGCAACTTTACAATAAAGGACAACTTCGAATACTTATGGCAACCTGGATAAAGTTCACACTCAAAATCTCTCAACAATCGTGAAAATTTATCTGCCCCTCATTCAAAATCACTAGAATCATGGTTGCTAAATGCTTCCCCCTCCCCTTCAAAATCACAAGGATCGTGGTTGCTAAATGCTTCCCCTATTGGCACCTGGGTCCCATGAGTGTTAGATGATTCCCCCGCAAAAGTATCCATGAATGATCCAGCACACAAGTCTTCCATAATTTCTTGCATGGCACTATCATTTCTAACTTCATTATCTTTCAGGCCTTCATTGTTATCCTCCCTCACTAGTTCTTCATAAGTTTCACCGTGATGATACCACCGGGTATACATTTTATCCATCCCGTACTCATACAAGTCATCATGCACCTCATCAAGATCTTTGTAGTACACATTTCTACACTTTCTACACGGACACCGAGTTCTATTACGTCGGTCTGTATAATGACGTGCAACTTCCATAAATTGTTCTATTCCTCTCCTATATTCGATGCAAGCCCTATTTGTAAGCTGCAACCAACTCTTATCCATCTTGATGTCCCTAGCTGTCACAAATTGAACAAACAAATTGGTCTTCACTACTCATTATGCATGCATTATGAGTCCTAATGCCCTTAACTTCTCTCTAATAGGGGAGGTTTTTCTATTCCATTTAAGAATGAGCAATCCATTACATTTTGTAATAAAGCATAAGCTACTGCAGGTACTTAAAGTAGGACACGTCATGGTAGTTTTTAATGGGTGTTAAAATTGGTTGAAATCCGCCAATTCCTCCGGTATAGGTGAAGCATTCATCCTAATTTTTTGACATCATTTGTCGTGAAATGTTCACAGAGTCCTTTTTTGTTTTTTTTTAATTGAGTTTGGGACTATAATTGGGCATTTTTATCAACTTATTTTCAAAAGAATTTCACTGTAAATTAAAAAGATGGGAGAAGTTTTTGATAATAAAAATACCTAATAAAAAAGGATGTAGGTATGGAGATCAATGGTCTCGATCTAGTAAGCATATGCTTACATAAGTTGTGTCAGCATAAAGACTATCAATAATTGTGTGATGGATATTTTGAAAAACTTACCGTTAGATTAAATAATATACTTATGGATGCCATGCATGTTAAAAATTACGGTGATCCAATGTTAGAATTTAAAAATATAGTTATAAAATGGTGTGACCGTTGAAAACAATCACAGTTTTTCTCAATGATATTTTTGAGAAAATGACCGTTGGATCACTGTGATTTTTGACATACATAATATATATAAGTATAGTATCTAATCCAACGGTCAGTTTTTATATATTACACAATTATCTATAACTTTCATATTAACATAACATTATATGAGCATATACTGAGTTGATGATTCTTGGGCCATCAATTTAGATGGGAAAAACTCGTACGCCCCCGTTAAAACCCGGGGTTTAAATATCCCTTGTTACATGATTCACATACTTGGGAAGGTCCCCAAAGAACTAACATGTGCTGGAGGAAGATTTAGCTATGAAGGGGGTGGCCCAACAGAGAAACTGCAACACGAGAGTGTCTTGGACACTTGGACTGCTGTGACCAAAATTTGGCAACTTCTTCAATCCGAATAATATGTACTTATTTGGACTCCTATGACCTCTTTGAACGTTAATATCTAACAAAATTGTATGAATATTATTGGAAATTAAAATTAATTCATATATGCTTTAACTTTCAGAGTTTAACAACTAGCCAAAAAATTAATAACCTGAAGGTTAAATCATTTTACTGCTGCTCATGCTCTTATGCAATGTAACATGGAAATAATATTTAAGTATTCTTTGAATTAATGGGTATATGTTTTATCCATCCCTATGTAATCAAACTTAGAAATAATAAACAATCCAAAACAGTGGTTCAGATTTAATATAAGTAGGAAATAATATACAATCAAACTTGGAAATAATAAACAAGAAAAAAAAAATGATGTCAAGCATAAAAGCAATGGCTTAGATTCAATCTAACATAGCAAGATATTATATCAAGTAATAAATTAACAATGGTATAGATGATAAAGAACATACCCAAGCAGCTTTTGTTTTCTTAAAAAATCGATGAAGGTGGGCACACGTACAGGAAAGCAATGGATTGAATGCTTGAGGTGGGCACACGTACAGGAAAGCAAGGAAAGCAATGGATTGAATGCTTGAGGTGGGAAAGCAATGGATTGAATGCTTGGCTTTAAGCTTTCTTCTCCTAATGTATTTAGGGTGCTTTCTTCTCCTAATGTATTTAGGTTTCTATGCAGCAGAAGAAATCAAAAAGGAAAGGATAAGGATCATGGTTAGACGTGCACCAATATTGGTAACATAGGATTTTAGAAATCCTTCTATGTTCCCGCTACTATCAATGGGCGGGATACCAAAAACTCCTTTCATATTATAATTATAATGATTTCTAATTATTATAATTTTTCCCTACTCTTTTTTTTACCACTATATCTATTATGATTTTTAAAACACCAAATTCAGTAGAATATTTTAAAAAACCAACCGTTGGATAAGATACATTTTTTATATAGGTCATTTATGCCAAAAAATCAAAGTGATCCAACGGTTGGTTTATGAAAATTTCCCTACAAAAATTATTATAATTAGAAATATCATATTTTTTCACAGTGAGATATTTTAAAATGTGACCGTTGGATCACAATGATTTTTTGGATAAATGACATGTATAAGAAATTTATCTTATCTAACGGTCGGTTTATTAAAATATTTGACCCACATTGGTGTTGTGAAAATGAGGGATAGGTTTTGTGGTAAAATAAAAGGTAAGGAGATCATGTCCCAATTATAAACTTAGTAATAAAACAAAAAAGGGGCAGGTTTTCTTACCACTCGTTTTATCATTGTTTTTATTATTAATTTTTTTAACACCGATGTGAGTAGAATATTTTGAGAAACTGACTGTTGGATTAGATTCCTTTCTTATATATGTCACGATCGCCAAAAATCACAATGATCTTACGGTTAGATTTTTAAAAATCTATATGCTTAAACCTATAATGTTTTTAATTAACTATAAAAATATATTTCCATGAGGGTCTTGATTTAGAGCTTTATACTATGAATACCATTTGAATACCATGCTCGCAAAAAATTAGAGCAATCCAACGATCAATTTTTGAATAGTGATTATAGGATATTTTTTAAAGAACAAATTAGACAAGTTTTCATATTGCCATTTTTAAAAAACAGACCGTTGGATTAATGTGATTTTTGACAATATGATATTCATAAGAAATTTGTTCAATTCAACGGTAGATTTTTAGAAATATCTTGTATAATTAGCCATACACATGTGACTTGAGCTACTAAATTAAAGGTGCACTTAGTACAAAATTGAGTGAGGTTACTTGATTAGAGCCAATCGCCAATACCCTTTCACAGTGAAAACACTTTATCGCAGTGAAAATACCCTTTCACAGTGAAAATAACTCAATATAGTGAAAAAACACACCACAGTAAAATTACCCAGTACTGTATTTTTAATTTGTGTTTTCACTGTGTTGGGTATTTTTATTGTGTGGGGTGCTTTCACTGTGTTTAAGGTAATTTCGTTTTTTCGACAAAATGTTTTCACTTCGTGGACATCTCGATAAACTTGAGAGATTTGAGAGACTTCTTGGTATTCGCTCCTAATATTATTAAGATTTTTTTTTTTTTGATAATACATAATTATTTTTTGTTTTGATAACATTTAAAACTTTATACCACGAGGTCCAATTTTTGAAAATGGCAAGTTCTAAATTCCAAAAATTTAGAACATCTAATCCAATTTTCTATTTGTTATGTTAAGAGAATATTATCCAAAAATTCCTGAATTTAGAACTTTATACCACGAGGTCTAATTTTATACCATAAGTTCCCTAAGATTTTAAATTTTAAATTTATTATATTAACAATACCTTTAAATAAAATGCTTATATCAAAGATTTACAGAAATGTTCCATTGGGGTCAAACCCCATTTGGATAAATACGGTCCACTCCTCAATAGGATAGTTGGGACATGTATTTTGAAAAATCGACCGTTGGATTAGATACTACTGTTACGTATGTCATGTCTGCCAAAAATCACAGTGATCCAATGGTTGGTTTCTGAGAAAACTGACTATAAAAAAAACTAACATTTTATCGTTCTTTAAGTGTCAGTTTTTTTCATAGACAATTTTCTCATGAACCAACCATTGGATCGGTGTGATTTTTGGCAGACAAGACATACGTAGCAAGAGTAACTAATCCAACGGTTGATTTTTCAAAATACCTATCCCAACTATCCCAATACGGAGTGGACCGTATTTATCCAAATGAGGTCTGGACCCCAATGAAATATTTCTGCAAAGATTTATAAGTATGTTTAAAAAAGAAAAAAAACCTTATTGCAATGATTAATTAAGTCACTTTTCATTTTGCGACAACTTCAACCAATGTCGCTAAAACACATTTTTAGTGACAACTTAATTAATCATTGCAAAAAAATTTTGCAAGAAATTACACGCTTGTCATTAAATGGCATTGTTTTGCGACCCATTTATAATTTCATCGCTAAATGGTACTTTTGTGACCAAATTTTGGCTTGTCGCAATTAATTACTTTTGGCAACCATTTTGACTTTCATCGCAAAAACATGACTATTGCGACAAAAGTATAAGTTTGTAACAATATGTCACGTTTTTGTGACACATTTGTAATATTGTCGCTACAAGTCATTTTTTGGTGACAATATTAGTCATTGTCACAAAACATTACTTTTAGCTACAAAAATTTGATCGTTGCTGATAGGGCTCTTTAGCGACACACTAATATATTTGTCACAACAAATCCGTTTTCGCGACAAATTCTAATTTTGTTGTAATATATTATTTTTTGCAACAAACATATTTGTCGCAAATATAATAAAAAAAATTTCATATAAATTAATATTCACACTTATTTGCGACATTAATAATTTTGTTACAAAAGCTTTTTTGCGACAACAATTAGCGACAAAATTATAGAATTTGTTGCAAAAATGGTTTCCCACCAAATTTTTGGTGGGAATTTTTTGGTGGGAAAGTATTTGTGACAAGAAGTAGCGACAACATAATATTTTTGTCGCAAAGAAATATCCTTTTGGTACTTCTTAGCCACAAAATGAATTATTGTCGCAAAAATATAGTCTTTTGCGACAAAAAATAAATTGTTGCAAAAAAATTTGTTGCAAAAGGGTCAATTTGTTGTAGTGATGGTATGCTACGGTCCCTCACAAATTGGTTTTAAAAAGTAATAAAAAAATGTAAAAGCTGCTGGAGGTGGTTGTCAAAAGGGTTTAAAAAATAATAAGAAAGTTGAAAAATGTTGAAAAAGCTGGTTGATGTGCCATCAGCCTGCACACTCTTTCCAACGAAGGAAAAAAAGCTTTGCCCCCACTTCTTCTTGCATCTCTCTCCACACTCT
>JAESVK010001047.1:144693-180931 GCA_017140935.1 Hamamelis virginiana
GCCCCCCTCCCAAACCTCACCAGCCATCCCTCACTGGAGTTGACGGTATCCATCGACGGCAATACTCCCGCAACACTCTCTTCGACGACAACCATCTCCGGCAACACTCCGGCGACGGTGACACTTTAGTTGACGGTACTTTCTTCGACGGCATCCATCTCCGGCGACAGTGAGTTGTGTTTGGGGTGAGTTATTCTTTTTTCAGGAAACCAAAATATATATGATTAGAGGATACGCCTTCGCTCCAGTCCCTCTGTATTAAGAATTTAATGTTATTTCTGTCCAATGCCAAAATTTTCACATGCCTTTAGTAGAGTGCAAGTCCATTGGTATATATAGTTTGTTAGTTTTCAACGAAATCACTTATCAGCCGGACATGTTCTGTCTTTGCTTGGCTTCTGTTAACTGCTTTGTAGCTAGCTATCTCATTTTCCTTCCATGCAATAATTTTCACTGGCCTTATTCATTTGTCTCTAGTAGCAAAAGGAATCATATGGCACAAAATTGTCGAATAGCAGGCAAACTTTAAAATTCTTGTGGTCACTACACGTTGTGTTATTGATAAAGTATATAGTAGTTTTCTTTCAACAAAAGGGAAAATAACATTTATTAGTGTAATTTGTAACTCCACCATTTAAGCTTTGGAGATTGCCTGCTAAAGGTATTTGAAAGTTTTCTGATGTGCAGCAGTTTTCGCAGCAGTGGGTTTGGGTGTTGAAAGCCAAACAAAAAATGCTATCAAGTCAAACCACCCAAAAGTCATCACCATCAGAATACGGGATTCGTTATTGCCACTGTGGCATTCGAGCACCACTTAGAACATCGCTGACGGTTTCAAATCCTGGAAGACGATTTTTTGGATGCATGAATTATAAGGTAATTATTTTTTAATGTATAATAATGACATAATACCATGTGGTGTATATTACCGTAATTGACTTATTCCATTACAGTCAAATAATTCATGCAGGTACTTCGAATGGTATGATCCATTGCCTTGTGCACGTGGGAGACAGTTTGACATTGAGCTACTAGAAAAGAATCTTGCATTAAAACATCAACCATAAATGCCAAAAAATGTCCCTGTTGAAAAAAAAATGCCAAATTTCAATGAATGCCAAAAATTGCCAAATGTTCAACCATGTTCTAAATAAATGCCAAAAATTGCCCCTGTTGACAAAAAATGTCAAATTTCAATAAATGCCAAAAATTGCCAAAGTTCAACCATGTTCTAAATTAATGCCAAAAAATGCCCCTGTTGACAAAAAATGCCAAATTTCAACCATCGCCTAAATAAATGCCAAAAATACACTACAACATAAATAGCAACCTATCAACCTATTGAAAAAAAAATCACTACCACATAAATAGCAACCTATCAACCTGTTGAAAAAAAAAACCACTACCACATAAATAGCAACCTATCAACCTGTTGAAAAAAAACCACTACTGCATAAATAGCAACCTATCAACCTGTTGAAAAAAAAAAACCACTACCACATAATTAGCAACCTATCAACCTGTTGGTCTTTACAGAATCCAGCAATAATAGTAACCCATCAACCTGTTGAAAAAAAGTGCCAAAGTTCAACCATGGCCTAAATAGATGCCAAACCATCATCCTGTTAAACAAAAATGCCAAATTTCAACCAAGGCAACTAACATCAAATTCAATGTGTCTAATTGTTCGCACTTCCCCAAAGTTTGGTAACCAACACCAATTACACATGTTCAGGCACATAATAATTTTAAACATGGCACATTTAACTGTCCAAATGGGAAAAAAACAAAAACAAAAAAAAAAAAGCCAAAAACAATAATTCGCTCCATCAAGTCCATAGGGGCACATTTGCTGCTTCATTTGTAATGTTGATCATAACTCTTCATCAAAATGCTTGTTCACATTAGTACTTATAAACCAAAAAAAAAAAAAAAAAAAAAAATGCCTTAAAAAAAAAAAAAACCACATGAAATTAACATTATGACTTAATTTTTTTTTTTTTTCATTAGTAAAGCATTGCACATAAACATACCTATTAGTGGTGTGTTATTTGAACTATATTCGTCACTATAATACTCATGATTCTCATTAGCATTTTCACTGTCAGGAAAAATAAAAACGTCAATATAATCTTAATTTTTTCTAAAATTGCATATACATAAATTTAAAGCGAACTTACATAAGCTGATTTTTCATAGGACAGTTCCTCGAATCATGCGACTCTCCACGTTTGTTGCAGTAACGACACAATCTACCTTTACCTTTACCCATTGCCTTCTCCTTTAACGACTTTAATCGGCGTCCACACCCTTTCGCCCGCACTAGTGGTGGGTCACTGATGCGGCGATTCTCTAAATTCACTGTACTTGATGTGTCATGTGGAGCGTTAGACAATTGGCCAAGCGCATTGATTTTTTGAGTAGCCGCTTCGAAAGCTTCCAAAGCAATGGCAACCCTCTCATCCGAAATAGATTCTCTGTCAACTAACTCTACATATGCCCCAAATAGTTTTGCATGCCTCATCATTGTTGAATTACTACTGCCTCCACCCACAATTGAACAACCGAAGCGTAATTTCCTTCCAGCTTTCAAACATGTAGTCCATCGCGGTAGAATGTACTGATTTGGTAGCAACAACTTCTGTTTAAATCTCAAAAAAAAAAAAAAAAAACCCCAAAAAAAAAAAAAAAAAAAAAAATACAAAACCAATCTGAGCATCCGATAAATAATTTTTCTGCAGAAACCTAAGCACTCCCACCATAAAAAGTATGATCTTTCTCTAGGAAATCTTTTATTTATACAAATTGTAATGCCATATAATTGAAGATAATTGTCAACAGTTGTGATTATGATCCAAGTTCTATCCAAATTTTTTTTCAGTCTAGTTATGTCAGTGAATATCCTCTAGTTGTAGCTTGTCTGGATGCCATTCAAAGGGTGGGATTGACACCTCTGCATGAAAAGAACACTTAATATATTATAGAGTTTTCTTCTTATTTTTGTTTTTTCCCCCTTATCAGGAGAGCTCAGGTTGCAGATACACCATGCAAAGAATTTTTTCTTTACAGTAAGGATAAATCTAGTGATGCAATGGTTTGATGAATGATGTTATCTGATCTACTAAATTTGATTAATAAAAATATTAAAATTTCGTTGAAAACTGACAAACTATATATACCAATGGACTTGCACTCTACTGTAAAGGCATGTGAAAATTTTGGCATTAGACAAAAATAACATTAAATTCTTAATACAGAGGGACTGGAGCGAAGGCGTATCCTCTAATCATATATATTTTAGTTTCCTGAAAAAAGAATAACTCACCCCAAACACAACTCACCGTCGCCGGAGTGTTGCCGGAGATGGATGCCGTCGAAGAGAGTGTTGCCGTCGAAGAGAGTACCGTCAACTCCGGTGTCACCGTCGCCGGAGTGTTGCCAGAGATGGTTGCCGTCGAAGAGAGTGTTGCCGGAGTATTGCCGTCGATGGATACCGTCAACTCCGGTGAGGGATGGCTGGTGAGGTTTGGGAGGGGGGCTGGTGTGAGAGAGAGAGTGGGGAGAGAGATGCAAAAAAAAGTGGGGGGAAAGCTTTTTTTCCTTCGTTGGGCGGCACATCAGCCAGCTTTTTCAACATTTTTCAACTTTCTTATTATTTTTTAAACCCCTTTGACAACCACCTCCAGCAGCTTTTACATTTTTTTTGTTACTTTTTAAAACCCCTTTGTGAGGGATCGTAGCATACCATCCGGACTGGTCTTTATTGGATCAATTTTGTATATATATATATATATATACAGAAATGCTAATGTAAGGTGCACCTAACAAAAAGTTGGGTAAGATGTCATCTGTAGGACTAATTGCATAATATATTTTGAAAAATTGACTGTTGGATTTGATACTCCTCTTATTAATATCATGTCTGTATAAAATCATTGGGATACAATGGTTAGTTTTTTTAAAAACCTGATAATAAAAATGGTAACATTTTGAAAAACAAAAAAGTCATAGTTTTTAATTGTGACATTCTAAAATAATCGACCGTTGGGTCACCATGATTTTTGGCAGACATGACATTCATAAGATGAGTATCTAATTGTTAGGTTTTATTTTCATGTGTTGGCTAATTTCGATCTCCAAAACACAAATCGAGTTGTATTGGTTTAGGTCTTTTGGTTAATCCACAAGCCATCTAGTATTGAAGAGCATCAAGATCAAGTCTGCTTGAAGATCAAGATCGGAGCTTATTTGATACATTCGTCAAAATCTCTTGATTCCTTTATAGGATGGTAAGTGGACTTAGCACCTAAGTTTTCATGGACTTTAGGTGATTTTAGAATAACTTTAACTTAAGTTTTTATATGAATTTAAGTAGTTTAACATGTCCAAAACATGTCCAAAGTTCATAGGAATGGTCCACAAGTAAAAATTGGTCAAATAGAGTTGAAAATAATTATTTTTTGAAAATCCTGAAAATCCTGTTAAATATGATCGATTCGGATTTTCTAGTAGGATTGATCCAAGGTCCAGAAAAGGTCTGGATCGATCCAACTTATTTTGCAGTATCGATCCAACTCGTGGACAATTTGGAAAACTTCTATTTTTTACATATTTTGATTGGTTTTGACCTATACCAACTCCGACACAACTAGGGAACTTTATTAGGCTTATAAATAGGTTGCTTTAGCCTATTTTACATATGCGGAAAATTGTTGATTCATCTTTAACCTAGAATTGAGAAACCTTAGCCTCCATAGCATGCAACACCTTATTAATGGTGCTTAGTTTCTAGTTGTATATTTTTCAATCTTTTTTTATCTTTGATCTAAAGAGGTTGTAAACCATACCCGGTTTGTTTAGAGGGATTCAATGGACTGAATCTCGCTATAGTTGTTAGCCTTTGTGGATTTTTAAGGTGGTTGGATTTAGCAGGCGCAATTCTGGTGGTTGCCGTCAATTATGGTGTGACGTACTGTTGGTATATTGTGGGTTATGGACATATCATGGAGTTCGGTACGAGGTGAAGACTATGCTTGTTCGTGGACTCGTTCGAGAAGAAGCTTAAAGACAACGTGAGATACTTGGCTTGTGGACTCAAGCATGTGGTGTAATGTCAAAGTCTTGTAAGTTGTCTTTTTCATAGTGCTTCCGTTCTTCAGGAGGTTTTTTTGACCCTTTTGGGGTTTTCCTCATATATCTGTGTGTTCTTTGCTTTACTTTTCTGCCTTGTGTGAATGCTATTTGAACACATAGATTAATTATGATTAATTTATTAATTAAGTCTAATTAGGTAATTCTAAGTAACCCTAATTTCAAGAGACTCGCATCCTCGAAATTTCACTAATCCAACGGTTGGTTTTTCAAAATATGCCCTGCAACTAGTCCTATGGAGGTCACCTAACACAACTTTGCGTTAGGTGCATGTGACTTCACCATGTGTAGAAGCAAGACCTTCGTGTCCCCAATAAGGCCTTTTTGCCCTATTTGTTCTTGATTCTTTTATTGCGAGCTACCATTTGTCAAATTACTTCAAACACATGTGCTTAAATTGATAGTTAGTGGCCTAACTCCTTCCTAAAATTAAGGTCCACTAATAGCTTCCCATAACCCTTTTTTGACACATCACTCACTATTAATTAATTAGTGGCCCACTCCCTAATAACCATCCACTAACAACAAATTAATGAGTCACATCATTAATTTACCATATGTAATTAATTAGCCATATAACTTTCATTCAATTTTCTCCCAATCTTATGTGGTTATCACCTATTGGCTCCCAATTTATCATCACATACCCACATATTTTTTTCCCAAAATTAGCCACGTGGACAGTTTAAAAAAAAATGGCGGTTTTTGGTGTGAACAGTAAGGTTTGAAAAATGAAACTTAGGAGTACTCTTCACTTTCTCTAAAAAGAGCATATATGCATTTATTTTATTTTATTTTTTGGATTCAAAATTTCAAAGAACAATTTTTTTTTAAAAAAATATTTTATAGTTATTTTCTGTATTTTAAATTTTATTTTAATTACTTTGTTTTTAAGGGTTTGTTTGTTTGTTTTTTTTTTTTGGGTTTGTTTTTAAAAGTTGAAAAATAGACGAAAATAAGGAAGTTGAAATTAGATAGGTAATAAATAAAGTTTTTTTTTTAAAAAACTTATTTGGGAAGCCCAAACTAAACCCAAGAAAAGTGGGCAGTTCAGAAACGGACCAGAATCCACAGCCGGCCCAATCTGTTATTGGGTTGGCTAATCATACTAGGGTTTACCACCGCTAATACCCTACTATACCAGAGGGTTTTGTTCACTCTGCTCAAGGTTTATCACTGCTGTAGGATTTTGTTCACCTGATTGAAGAAGACCAGAAATTTTGAATACTCGTTGTTCTGCAGTGTGGTTCGAATAAGGGATTCCACAGTTCAGACAGAAGACGTTGTTGAGAATATGGCTTGATTGACTCCAAGTGTCTCAAATCTCGATTGAGCAGTAATTTTTCATAGTCACGGGTCCTGCTTTAGCACCGTTTCACATTTGCAACTGTAGAGGGTGGTTCTTTTGAGAAAATGGCGTCTTTCCTGGCGATCCGGCGTGCGCGAAGCCCGTTGTTCTCTGCCTTCTACAAGGTACCTTCCCTACACCCACTGCACTTCACCTTCAACCACAACCAAACCCTAACCCTAACAAAAGCCCTAAGTAACTCTGCATACCCAAATGCTCCCCAACCATTCCCCCGCAACTCTCAGGATCAGGGAAACCCTATTCCTAACTCTAACCATTGGAATACCCAGAATCAAATGAATCATTCCAATCCTGGAAATGTTAATCAAGGGCATGGATATCCTCAACAGTTGAATTATCCGAATCAAGGACAGAGCTATAACCCTAATCAACGACAGAGCTATCCTCAACAAGGAGGCCCTACTCAGTGGAATACGCAAAATCCGAGCAATCCGCATAGTCAACACTTTACTGACATGAACAATCAGAATATGGATTATCAGCAACCCAGAAACCCTAGTCAATGGAATACTCAAAAACATGGTTACCCACAACGTGGAAACCCCAATCAGTGGAGCCCCCAAGATCAGAACCTTAATCAGTGGAACAATCAGAACCCAAATCAGGGACAGGTTGCCGCAGATAATCAAGCCCAGAATGCTCTGCCAGCTTCGGGTGTTGATTTGATGAGTTTGTGTCAAGAGGGGAAGGTTAAAGAAGCTATTGAGTTGATGAGCCAAGGGGTTCGCGCAGATGTTCAATGTTTTTATGCCCTCTTTAATTTATGTGGGAATTCAAAGTTGCTCGAAGATGCAAAGAAGGTTCATGATTACTTTCTAAGGTCGACGAGTAGGGGTGATCTTCAGTTGAATCATAAAGTGATTGAGATGTATGATAAGTGTGGAAGTATGATTGATGCACGTAGAGTGTTTGATCATATGCCCGAGAGGAATATGGATACGTGGCATTTGATGATAAATGGGTATGCAAATAATGGGTTGGGAGATGATGGGTTACAGCTGTTTGAACAGATGAGGAATTTAGGGTTGCCGCTTAATGAGCTGACTTTCCTTGCAGTTTTATCTGCTTGCGCTAGTGCAGAAGCTGTGGAAGAAGGGTTTATACATTTTGAATCGATGAAAACTGAGTATAGAATTGCTCCTGGGATTGAGCATTATATAGGGATTATAGATGTTCTTGGAAAATCTGGGCATCTTACTGAAGCTCAGGAGTTCATTGAGAGTATGCCCGTGGAACCTACGGCTGCAATTTGGGAGGCTTTGATGAATATTGCTCGAATCCATGGAGATATTGATCTCGAAGATCATGCTGAGGAGTTGATGGTTGTTCTTGACCCTTCAAAGGCTGTTGCTAATAAGATCCCTACTCCACCACCAAAGAAGCGTTCTGCAATCAACATGCTGGATGGGAAGAACAAACTTGCTGAATTTCGAAATCCAACCCTCTACAAGGATGATGAGAAATTAAAGAGCTTGAGCGGGATGAAAGAAGGGGGCTATGTACCAGACACAAGATATGTCCTTCATGACATTGATCAGGAGGCCAAAGAGCAGGCCCTGCTCTATCACAGTGAACGCTTGGCAATTGCATATGGCCTGATCAGTACTCCGGCAAGGACACCTCTCAGGATCATTAAGAACCTCCGTGTCTGTGGTGACTGTCATAATGCCATCAAGATCATGAGCAAGATTGTTGGGAGGGAACTCATTGTTAGGGACAACAAAAGGTTTCACCATTTCAAGGATGGCAAATGTTCTTGTGGAGATTACTGGTAGATTGTTACCAGTAGATTATCATTTCTTCGAATTTGTTTTAGGCTATGCAATGAGATTTTATTCCCATACATGCAGTTCAGTAAGTAAATTGCCCAATCCAGGCTACAATTATTGCTATGGACAGAACAATCAGTGTAGCAAATAGTAGGAAATGACCAAGATGTTATTCACTGCATTATTTTTGTATTGTATGCTTGATCAGGAAAAAAAAAAAATCTTTATCGTCTGCTTGTTCTGAAGTGTCGATCAATTATATGCCATAAGATGTTCAAACTACTATTGGTTTATTATTACAGTGGTACACTTGCATTGTCTTCTGTAGCCTAATTTATATCGTACAAGGACGATGAATGATTAACACTTTTTTATTTGGGGCATCTATGCACTATATTTGGATATATCTGTTTCATGTTTAACCTTTTTCTTTTCCAGTAAAATTGGGATAGGTTTTAAGCTAATTCTATGGACAAAGCTTCTTCTAGGAAATATAATCAATTGTTTTATCTTTTAAGCATTTGTCAAGGAGATGGCATTATATTTTGGCACATAGTGTCAATCCTTCAAAACGAATAAGATGAATGGGTTGCAGCCCAATATGGATTTGTAGCATTTGATGATAAATGGGTATGCAAATTAGGTTGGAACTATACGAAGACATGAGGAATTTATGTTTGCGGCCCAATGAGCTGATGGTCCTTGCAGTTTTATGTGCTTGTGCTACCTCCGAAGCTGTGGAAGAAGGGTTTATACATTTTGTATAAGTGAAAACTGAGTATGGAATTGCTTCTGGTATTTATTATTCTTTGGGGTTATAGATGTTCTTGGAAAATTTGGGCATATTACTAAAGCGCAGAAGCTTATTTAGAGTATGCAGGTGGAGCCCACAACTGCAGTTTGGGAGGACTGTCTGTGCTATTTTCTCCAGAGATGTTCTCTGGAAGGTAAGTCATTTTTGTTATGATGTGCTTGTCTATTCCTTGCCCAATTTGTAGGATCGCATGGATTTATGCTCGTTATTTTGTTAGATCTGGATCATTGACTGGTGGTGAAGGGGTTTGGGTTGAACTGTCTGGGGAAATGTCTTGGCCTGGTTTGTGCTCATCTGTGTTAGAGAATTGATGATCACATTGTCCTTGTCTCAAACTACGTGAGTGTAGTTTCATGTAGTTATTCCAGCTATTCAAAGTAGTTCAGTAATGTGAAATGTGAATCAAAATTGTTTTATACACTACACCTTTTGTTTCTCCATTTAAGAATGAGACAATGTGTAATTCTTGACACACCGTTCTGTACTATGCCATCTGGAGACATGTTGACTTTTAGCATAAAACTAAAAGTTTAGATACCTTCATATAGTTCCCGTTTAATTGGTTTTTTTCTCATATTATTGATTGTGTATTCGTGATATAAATTTGTATCTGCAAGATTGCCTTTTAGCATAAAACTGTACTTTTGTTCCTGTCACACTTGCCTGCTGCTATGTTAAGTAAAAGGAACCTCTTTGTTGGTGATCAAATTGTCAATCTCATAGTAATTGTGAGACAATTCTGTGTAATGAATATTACAATAATGTTATGATTAATTGAAAAAAATGGTTTTGCTGAAGTTTCTCATTTTTTATTTTTGGATCATCCTGATTGTCATATTTCATTGGAAATATGCACAACCTTTCTCTATGTTTGTGTTTGGCAAACGCAGCATGTTGGCTTCAAAATGGCACCATCATGCACATTGATGTAGGCATTGACACATGCCTTTGCTGTTTGGTTTCGTTCAGCTGTTGGGGGTGGCTTTTTGGGATTTTTCCATGAGATATGAGAGATCAATTAAGGGCAGAGAAATGACAGCTGTGATGGGAGTTTTGCCAGACCTTTGTCTCGTGCGAAAAGACCACCTTATTTGTTTTGTTTTGTGAAGGTTAGAAATTGATTGTTTTTTTGGTAAATAAAAGAATAAGGGAAAAAAAGCCTTACTGTTCAAACCCGGAAGTAGTATACGCGGGAATGAACAATCTGTTGACAATGGAAATCTCCTAACCCTCAATCCTACGGGGGCAGACACAAGGACAACCAAGGTCGCGCCACATGGATCAACTTCAACCTCGACCTCGAGGGGGTCCACGGGTCCATGGACCCTAACTTTCATGTTGCTTCCTTGCCCTTGGGGTCCTCCCTCGACCCTAGGGATAAGGTTGACATTGAACTGCACTCCCCCTTCGACGGGGCCTCCCACCTTAGGGTGGATGCCTACCTCTGGGTGGATGTGGATGCTTTTTTTAGCAATGATGCCCACCCCATGGTGGATGCCTACCTCTTGGTAGAAGTTAGGGATGCGCAAGCCACTCTGGCTCCCCCTTGATGGCAACATCCAAACGCTCATGATTGCCCAGGTCGATGACAAGACCGGGGGGGGGCGGGGGGTGGCGGGGCTTTGTCTCAAGCTTGGTATTAACATGGAAGAGGGGATGAGGTTGGCCAATGGCCATTGGCGATCCTTCCACTTCTCTCGGGGATGTGGATTAGAGGTTGGGATGGAGGCTCGCTGAGGCAGAGAGACACCCCTCGAGGTGGAGGTAAAGGGGGTCGGTCGCTCTGTCTTGGCCATCTTAGGGACACAATGAGGATGACGTTGTCTTCGGACACGTGGTGAATGCAGCGCAATCTACGACGTGCAACTATTAACCCGTCACATTGGTAAGAGTGCCTATGCATGCACATTGACTATTGCAGGCTTACGCCCTTAGGGATAGGCCTTAACCCTTGAAGGACAACACAAGGGCAGGGGTGCATGCATGCAAGGCTATGAGTGCTCAGAGCCTCTCCATTGGTTCCCCCCCGGCTCCTTAGCTGTCCCTCACCATTCATCCCACTATAAAAGCGCATGCTTCCAATGGAATACGGGATCCGGACTTTTGGCTTGGACGCTCTTTCTCTCCTTCTCACTCTCTCGGATAAAGGACCCATTGATACCCTAATGGCCAAGGTTGACGGTTGCTGCTGAAAGGGCAGCAACCGACTTGGCTTCCTCGTTTGTCTCTGGGATGCTCTGTTCTCCCCCCTCCATGGTCCACTCTCTTGACATCCCATCATTATTGCATGGCTAACCTCAAGGTCGGCGAACCTCCCCAATTTCCATGGTAAACACAATCTATGTTAAAAGTTAAAGCAATGCGTTTGCTGAGATCCTTGAAGCCTTAACGTATTGTTTCTTTTTCTTTTTTCCTTTACTGGATGTGGATGCTAGCTATCCACGTCGCCCTGCGCAGGAGATAGTGGTGTGGACTGCAGCGAGCCACGTCTGTTGTTGGGGTGAAGTATTAATTTGGGCAAGAGAAAAAGGGGTTTGTCCTGTTTGGGTTCATTCCCTGAGCTTGCTCTTTGTAGATTTCTTCTGGCGAACTTATGGTTCGCCTTTGGTGAGCTATGCACTGTTGCTCTTCTCTTCTCTTTGGTAAGCTCATCCTTGGTTTTGCTTGTTGGCTTTATTGCTATGTTTGATTTGGGTTTCGTTTGCTTCTAATGCTGAGAAATATGTTTTGTTAAGATTCGTTGTCATTTGCCTACTGACTTTCTAACTTCCATTGTTCAGCTATCAAATAGGTTGATTACCCTCCGTTTGGTTCCCGAGGAATCCGAGGAAAAAGAAAGAAAACTGGATTATAAATCATATGATATGTGTTAATTTGGTTTTTAATATCATGTAAACCTCACCTTAATTAAATATCATTTTCTGTTTGTAAATTTTCTTTGGAATCAAATGGTGGTTGGCCTATTGTATTTTTCCCCTTTTGAGTCTATGCACGTGAATTGTCATTTGGTTTACAGTTCTGTTGATTTTCTTTGTTTAAATTTTGAATATATGTCTGGTCTTCTTTCGTGGTCTTCGTCATGTGATAATAAAGTTGAATTGAAAGCGGGTTCGTGTTCTATGCAAATTCAATTGACGAAAAAGACAGGTCAATATGTAGCTTTCAAAATTTGTTCCCCAAGTTGTTGCTGGTTGTGCAATTAAATTTGGTTAAGCTATGATTTCTCATCGATCTCATTGCTTATATTTGTATACCTTAATGACCATTTAGATGGGAAGGTTAAAACAGCCAACCCCAACAAATACTGCATTCAGTCCAGCACCAATATCATTTTGTCTCGATCCACATGCAGTGTTACAGGTGAAATTTTTAAATATTCATGGCATGCTTTTGCAATTTCACTTACATATAGAAATTTTGTATTTTATCCTAATGTTAATTTCTTTTTTGTGTTTATTTGTTATGGATTGTAACCCGAAAACCCGACCCTGAATTGAGTCTGGATTTTAATTGAATTTACAAGGGGTAAAATGGTAATCTACCCTCATTTGTTTCTATGTGTGCCAGTACGAGTCCGTACATATAAATTTATCTGTTTGAAAATGTTAAACATATAAATTTACCAGTTTAGAAATTTTAAAAAATAAATTTACATCTTTTTGTTTGCGAAAATAGCATCTAAAACATGAGATAATTTTTCATTTGCGGCTTGGGGCAAAACAAACAACATAAAGAAGCAGTTTTTTCAAAACTAGATTTTATCACTTTCTATTTTAGAATGGTATATAATTAAAAATGGAGTTTTTCCATATTTTTGAATGTTTTTGCTACAAAAAACTCTAAAGTGCAACTTACAGCATTTCGCCATCATCAACGATTGCTTGTTCAACTCCCATGCTAGCAAGATCCTCCTATTTTACAACACACCTTTGGATTTTTTTAAAATGAGATTGATTGGCGCATTCCGAAGTGGGTTTTGGCTACCTCTCCTCGGCGAAATTCTTGGGATCATCTTGTAACTACCGTGTTTGGCAAAATTTGACTTAGGTAAAATCTAAAAAACGAGGGGGATAAAAGAAGGTATATTTGTCAAAAAGTATAAAATGCGTATTTATCTTAACCCGGGTTTTATATAGGGGTCTTTGGGTATACCACATATACACTGGGGCGTTATAGGTTAGATTCCCTTGTCAATGTAAACAAACTTGATTGCACAATAACAAGATGGGCAAGTGAGGACACATAAGTTGTATAGAGGAGTGGCATTTAGTGGGCTTGAGCCCATATATATTTTGGTGCATGCCCTATCAGCAATACCAAAACCACCAATTGGGATGAGCAGCCTTGACTAGGTCTCACTAGCTTCATAATACAATTGACAAAGATGCAGTATTGAATGAAATTAAATAACTACTGCATATTTCACACCATACCCTTGGTTCCTGGGGTCGAGCCAGGATTTAGTATTATGCTGGGTTAGGATAAATAACGAATAAGCACCAAACACACACACACACACACACACACACACATATATATATATCTGTGTGTGTGTGTGTGTATATACAGTAATGCTATTATCAGGCCGGCCTGACGCAATTTTGCGTCAGGTCGCCTCCATATGGCTAATTTTAGATGACATATTGTAAAACTGACCGTTGGATTAGATGCCCCTCTTCTGTATGTCATATCTGCAAAAAATCACAGTGATCCGACGGTTGGTTTTTGAAAAAACCGGCGTTAAAAATATGGTGATATTTTAAAGAACAAAGAATTTGTATATTTTCACAATGACATTTTTCAAAAACCAACCGTCGGATCACTATGAGTTTTTGCAAGCATGACATACAGAAGAGGAGCATCAATTCCAACAGTTAGTTCTATGAATTGGCGTCTAAAATTAAGAATACTATAAAAAAAATTTTGGCAAGTTTGGGGCGGGCTATAGCCCTCCCTAGCCCTATCGTCTTGGTTCCTAGGGGCAACAAGTTTTTGGCCACGGTATGGTCAATTAAAACCATTCATTTGAACAAAGATTCACAATTTACCACGTAAAAAAATGCCTTGGTCTTCAGTGTATTTTAAAATGTTCATCGAAATGCTTTATTTTCCAAGACAAGTAGTTTAACACCATGATTGGCTGAGGCAATATCAATTCCAATCAAAATAGATCGACAGTGCTTATTGCTACAGTATACCATACTAATATACAAATAACAATACATGGAAACAAAAATGCTACTTATAACAATGGCTCTAAAATTGTTCACAGCAACAGATTCTAACTCAGCATTTGAAACACGACGACGATGTGATGCTCTTGGTCTGATTAGAGGAAGCAGCAGAGGCATTAGGAACACTGGCTTGAGGGCGATTCGGTGAAGAAAATTATGCTTTCCAGGTTGTCAACAAACAAGTGGAGAGATCTTGGGATTGGAGGCAGGTTCACATCTGAAAAACCCTCAAGGATTTGAACTACATGACCCATTGATGGCCTATGAGTTTCATCATCTTGGATGCACCAACAGGCAACTTTACAAATCCTTGTCAGCTCTACTAAATCAGCATTTCCTTCCAATCTATGGTCTAAAAGCTCAAAGATATCTTCTCCTTCAGCTATTTTGATTGCTGCAAAAGTTGGGAAGAACTTAACCATTTGGTTTGCAGATTGCTCGGAGTTTCTCCTTCCTGATACTAATTCAAGAAGCATCATTCCATAACTGTAAACATCGGCTTTGGGTGTTATGGCTACCCCTGAAATCCACTCTGGTGCAAGATAGCCTCTTGTCCCTCTCATGGTTGTTAGAACTCGGCTGAACTCCCGACCGACAAGCTTTGCCAGCCCAAAGTCTGCCACTTTTGGACATAACTCAGCATCTAAAAGAATGTTTTCTGGCTTTATGTCGCAATGGATGATGCAGTCTCTGCACTTCTCATGGAGATAAAACAACCCTCTGGCTGTCCCTAATGCAATTTGGTACCTTGTTTTCCAGTCTAAGATTTTTGAATCCTTTTCATGGAAAAGATGGGCATCTAAAGAACCGTTTGGCATGTAATCATAGACCAACAGCCTTTTAGTACCTTCAGAGCAAAACCCACGAAGCCGAACAAGATTAACATGTTGGATGGTCCCAATGGTACTGACTTCTGTTCGGAATTGCTTCTCTCCTTGGTTGATGCTCTCGAGCTTCTTCACAGCTATGACTGTTGAATCAGACAGTGTCCCTTTAAAAACAGAACCAAAACCTCCTCCTCCCAATTTTACAGAGAAATTATTTGTTGCACTCTGTAAACCTCGGTACCCAAATGCCACCAATGAACCATCAACTACTTTGGTTGTCCTGATTGAACTCCTTCGCCTCAAGAGTATGACCAAAACAAGGACGAAGAGGATTACGGCTCCTGAAACTGAGCACAAAACTACACGGATATCCATTCCTCCTGTATTATTATCGTTTGGACTCTGGGGAACCTCAGAAGCAGCAAGTCTAATATATAAAATTTTCCCATCACTATCATCTTCCGAAAGTTTCTGCATATTCGATAGATCTCCAATCCAAATTGAACACTGATCGTTGTCATAAGCATAAGCAGTGCAAGAGCAGTTATTCAAGCAGGTGGATTCACATTCCGCCGCACTCCTAACTGTCACAGATTGTGGATGATCAGGCAATATGAGGCTGGTATTTTGAAAGAACCTATCTCTCTCTCCATTAAAATTACTATGATTTCCACACTGCAAAGGGGTTTTCCTCACGCACCCACCAGAATAATCTTTCAAATCCCAATCATTCTCTGACTTGGGCTCAAAACCCGTCAAGCAGTTACAAAAGGGCTCTTGTATCTCATTGCAGCAACCGAACATGCCACAAAAATCGTAAACCTCGCATTGTGTTCTGGGTTGTGACCAAAATAAATACCACTCCTGGGTTTCAGGTAACCAGTTCAATTGCTGAATCTGCCCGGAAACATGCATCACAAATCTTGTTATAGTAGGACTAGTATTATAAATAGAGTAGGTGAAATAGCTCTCGTTTTCATTCGAAACATAGCTGAAATTAAAAATATAATTCAACCGCATTTCAGGAACTTTACTGAAAATCTGTCCATTCCATGGTCCACTAGTCCAGTAGTGTTGAGACCTATTCCACAGTATAACATACGCTGATCCACTTGGGTCTAGCTCAAGAGAGAATAGACCTGGTGCAGGATCATTTGAATTCTTCCACGAAATGAGACGCTGAATTGTTTTGGTACGATTGTCAAATCGAATTTTGCTACCAGGTAACCAAGTATGTGTAGGATGGTCAAAACTCTGCCAAAGTGGGTCTGATGAATTAGACCCATCTCTCAAAACAAGATTTCCTGTATCAAGAAGCACTGCTTCTATAGAAGAATTTGAAGTGGCAGAGCTCAAGTTTGTAGACCAAATTGGGATTTGGGACTCATTGAGGAGTACTAAATTCCCATTCGAGATTTTGAGCTCTGAAGAGAATCTATCAGAGATGGGTGTGTCTCTGTTTGCTACCCAAACTATGGTGTGAAGAGATATTTTTTCGTACCACATGCCAATGTAATTTTTGGAAGAGTTACCTGGATTGAAGAAACCCAGTCTGAAGCCTCCTCCTGCAGAGAGAATGGTTTGGTTGCCAGAGAGAGATTGGTTTACAGAGATGGTGTCAGCTCCATGAGAGAGATTGCTCTTGAGAGCAGAGCATAGGATGAGAACCAAAAGCATGAAGCATGGATTGCTTTTCATATCCATAGCTGCACAAAATTTTGCAGACACGAGAGATATTTTGAGGATTAAGAATCAAGACTATATAGTGTAAGCGAGAGAGAAAGAGAGAGAGGAACGGGTCATGAATTGCAAGACCCGTCATGTGGAAGGAGTCAACGATTTTGCTACCACAAATCAACCTAGCTTCTTGAATTGCATGACCACTTGTTGAATACTGAGTACACAATTACTTAATGATAAGAATGTGACTGGCAACCAGAAATTTAAGATGAATCAAATATTGGATTGTTTTCCAAAGTCCTTTATTTAAGTTTCATAATTCATTTAATCCATAAAATTTTTTCATAACTCATTAAGTTTCATAATTCATATAATCCATAAAATTTTTTCATAACTCATTACGTCCTTCAGTTTTCAAATTTATTTGTTGAAAGTCAACTTATTTTTTTAAAAGACAATCTTATCCTTTTATTTATGTTACTTTATACATTCAATTTATTTTCTTTTTTAATTCTTTCTATTTTATCTTATTAATTCAAATTTTAATTTAAAAAAGCTTCCATTTGGTAGATTCCTTCCATATTAGACGAATACCATTATATTCTAGATCTTCATACATTTACTTAAGATTTATAATTTATTCAAAGAAAAATTATTTGTTTGATTGAATGTCAGCTAAAAATTACCTGTTTGATTGATAAATTTTCAATCCAAACACATATAATTTTGAACAAAATTGAGGAATATATATATAAAAAAGAAGGTGCAAAACACTTCATCGAATAAACTATATAGAGTCATGCATTTGAACATATTAGAAATTTACTGGTGTTAGTAAAAATGGATACAAGTTAATCAAAACATTAAGAAAATCATAAAAATATGTGATTGATAAAATAAACAATGAATTTATGAATGATCGCATGTTTAAAAAAATGCATATGTTAATCAAACGAAAATATCAAAAAATGTACAAATAAAAATTATAGATTCACTCCATGTTGTTGACTTTCTTGAAAAAAAAATCAAGGGAAAATGATCCAAAGGACCCTAAAAATATATTTTATTATCACCAAGTTCAAATGATAAGATCCCCTACCGAGAGGCCTTCTAGGTCTAATTTGAAGTCAACTAATAATGAGTGAGTGACTAATATACCATTTACATATTTTCAGTTAGCATTTAGAAATAGGGTTGACTTATCTAATAGGGATTATAACTATAATTCACTTTTATGAGAAGATTTTTTAAATTTGAATTAATTCCAAAACGTAACGAATTAATTGGAAGGTGTTTGAATTTGAATCAATTTAGAAGGCTATGAGCTTGGACCTTGAGCATGTCTCCCTAAAAGGAAATTAAAGTAAATCTTATATCTTCCATTAATAGTTAATACATGTGTTTCTTGAAATGATGATCAAGAGGGGGATGGCTATTAATGTTGAAAATTTTTTTGGCTTTCACGGTAAGTATTTATTTTTTATTTTCATAGTTATTTGATGTCTTTAAAATGAATGAAAACATATCTACATGCGGTATGTCATTGTGGATATACACAGAGATATATGTATCTCTGTGCTTTTTCAATGTGCTTTTCCAATCATGTTTGATGCTAGAAGTATGTATGTACAATGATACATACATCATTGTTTGTTTTGTGTTGATATTCAAAAGCAATTGTGTAGAGATACATGTATCATGTGGATCTCTATGTTCTTGTTTAAGTCTTTTTATATATATATCTTTGTGTTTTTTTTTTTTTAAATTCTTTTTCAGATATACATATATCTTTGTATTATTTTTAAACCATTCGATGCTAAATATAACACGTTTTTTCAAAAATACATGTATGCCTTAGGATTTTTCTTTAAAAAAATATTTTCAAGGATTTATGTATCTCCAAAATTTGTTAAATATATATATGAAATCTGACTCTATGATTTTTTGTATATTCTCATTCATGTAAACTTTTATATATATTCAAACCTAAATTTGTTTAATTTTTTTTTTTAAATAATTTTGCTATATGAAAATCTTGCATGGTTAGCAAAATCAAAATTTGAAATTTAAAAATTGTTTAAATAGGAGCGAGATTTTAGGAATTTAGATATGGATGTTAATAAAGTATTTTGGTAACAGCCAAATATGAAACAAATCCATATATGAGTAATTGTGTTTTTTTATGAACTAAAACTGCATATTCATGCATCACTAAAAACCGTAATTTTTTTGTTAATTTTATATTTCAACGTACAAACAACTGCTTGTGAAAATTCACGCTGATCTTCCATCTATGAAAGGGACCAGCACTAGTGGACTCAAAGTCTTCTAACCCAAATCACAGACTGCGTGTCAAACATTTATACATGGACATTTGACACTAAATAAGGTGTTGCCGTGTCGTAAGACCTTGAAGTTACAATGCAAGCTCAAAAAGAGACACAGCTGGATATGTAATGCAAGGACAAGAAGTCGCCATTTCAGACAACTAAAACAAATTTGAATATATTGTAAGGGTTGTGTTTTGAATTTATTTTTGTTGGACTCAAAGATAATGTGAATTGATTTTGTTGTTCAATTCAAGCTTCATTATTCTAGCACTCAATTTATTATCCTAACCAGGCTCAGTGAAGTAAGCTAGGCATCTTCTCTATCCTCTTGTTAATTGACTTAACCAATAGTGAAATCTTCAAGCATTTTTTAGTTACAGGCTGCTACATTTTGTCCTTGACCAGGTTGAATGGTGGTGCTGCAAATTAGCCTGGTCAAATGTTGATGCCAACCCAACAATGAATAGTGTTTGTTAATGTATATATATATTGTATATATACGGTATAGTTGATTATATACGGTATAGTATAGGATAGTTGTCAGTTGCCTATATAAGGCTCGCTACTTCATTGTACACATTACAACATTCAATACAGAGTTTATACTTTTCTCTCATTTAACATGGTATCAGAGCTAGATACCTAGCAAACCCAGCCTACCACCACTGTCCTACCGCCGACCAGCCTACCATCACTGCCCCACCGCTGAACACCGCCACCAACCGCCGTCACGGCCTCAAACTTCGAAAAATCTTTATCTCAAACCTGTCCAACCCCTAAACTCGACCTCCCAGTAACCCAAACCCATCAAACTACCATTCAAACTCTTCATTTTTCTCCGATCTACAAAACCCCGCCGGAATCAACCCCAAAAACACCGTCACGCGCCGCCCAAAGCTTGATGCGTCAGATCCACTCGCAGCCAGCTCTCCACGCGCCTTCACGTGTAAATAGGCTCCTTCCCGCATTGCTGACGTCAGCCCTAGCCAAATCGTTTTACCACATCAGCCCTAATAGCCACGTCATCTACCACGCCAGCGCGCACGTCATCTCTCTTGTCCACATCAGCATCAGCTGCCACGTCATCGACCCGACCCAGGTTCCGATCCAAAACCCTGATTCGACCCGACCCGTTGACCTGCCCCAGCAACCCGGATCCGACCCGACCCATTGAACCGGCCCAGCAACCCGGATCCTACCCGACTTGGTCAACCTTTGACCCTAGTTGCCACGTCAGCGCGTCACTGCCACGTCACCTAGTTGGACCGAGTCAGCTGCCACATCACCCTGCCACGTGTCATCACTAGGTGTTGCCACGTGTCAGCGCCTTAATCTGCCACGTGTCAGCACCCCTTGTGCCGCGTGTCAGCCCGAAAGATCCCTGTCCCACTAATTTCGACGTCCTGAATCCGTTTTTGGGCTCCGTTTTACGATATTCTGCTTCTATACTGCACTTTTCAGCCTGTTCAGCCGCTTTTCGGGCCGGATCACCATTTTTCAGACACAGTCCTTCCTACAGTTTTTCGGCCTTCTGATTCCATTTTTGGACTCCATTTTTCGAGATACTGCTTCTATAGCTGAGTTTTGAGCATCATGGCCACCTCCAGGTATCCTGTACATGCCTCGTATTCTGCCACTGCCTCTGCCACAGAGATTGTATCTGCTCGAGATCCTTATTCACCTATTACCATTGCTGATTTTGAATCTTTTCTCAAGAAGATTGTCTCATATTCTGGTACTTCTTTCTCTCCTGCTCTCTTTACTACTACGACATGTAACTCCTCTTGGTTATTTGATTCTGCATGTAGCAATCATATGACCTATGATCCTACTATTTTCTCTACCCAAAATTCTTCTTCTCATATTCCACCCATTCATACTGCCGATGGTTCCCACATGCAAGTAAGCCAGACAGGACAAGTTTCTCACTCTCATATATCTCTTTCTGATACATATCTCATACCCAAACTCACTCTTAATCTTATTTCTGTGGGTCAACTTTGTGACATGGGTCTTACTGTTACTTTCTCTCTTTCTGGTTGTATTGTGCAGGATCCTCAGACCGGACAGACTCTTGGGACTGGTCGTAAAGTTGGTCGCCTGTTTGAGCTCATCAGTCTTCACACCTCTTCTCCAGCTCATCAAATTGCTGCTCCAGCTCCTTCTACTTCCTCACTCCATTTATGGCACTCTCGTCTTGGGCATATATCGGTTGGTCGTTTACGGTCTTTAATTTCTAGTGGCTCTTTAGGTTCTGTTAGTCATAACCATTTAGACTGTTTATCTTGCCAACTTGTAAAACAACCTGCCTTACCATTTCCTCATAGTACTTCTATTTCTTCCGCACCTTTTGATTTAGTTCACTATGATATTTTGGGTCCTTCTCCTGTTCCGACCATGGGAGGATCAAAATACTTTGTGATCTTTATCGATGATTATTCTCGTTACACTTGGCTATATCTCATGCGTAATCGCTCTGAACTTAAACAGATTTATTATGATTTTGCACAAATGATCAAAACTCAATTTTCTTGTCTTGTCAAAGTCTTTCGTGCAAATAATGCCATGGAGTATCGAGACTCAGATTTTCTCACTTTTCTTCGTTCTAATGGCACTATTCCCCATCGCTCTTGCCCTGGCACCTCTCAACAAAATGGGCGTGCTGAACGTAAACATTGACATCTCTTGGATACAGTTCGAGCACTTCTCATTTCTTCTTCTTGTCCTGAGAATTTCTAGGGGGAAGCCGTCCTCACTGCTGCTTATACAATCAATCGTGTTCCTTCTTCTGTCATTGGTAATATTTCTCCTTATGAGCGTCTATATGGTCCTTCTCCGTCTTATAATCATCTCAGGGTTTTTGGGTGTGCTTGTTTTGTTTTTCTACAACCTCATGAGCGTACTAAGTTGGAACCTCGCTCTCATTTCTGTTGCTTTTTGGGCTATGGTATAGAACATAAAGGTTATAGGTGTTGGGATCCCATCTCCAAACGTCTTCGTGTCTCTCGTCATGTTGTATTCTAGGAGCACAAAATGTTTTCATCACTCTCCAAATTCCACTTACCTGTTCCTCACACACAGTCTTTCTTTACTAATTCTTTAATTCCATTATTTCCTGATGATGCTGATACAGGTCTCGAACTTTCTACTACTGCTCCTGAGGTGCCTCTTTTGTCTACGGATCCTGCCACAGTACCATTCTCCGCCACTACTGATGTCCTTTCGTATGATCCTGCACCTGATCCTGCTCCTGTCTTAGACTCCACCATTGACCATGCCTCCACTTCTGACACTGTCACTGATCCACCCATTCGTCGGTCCACTCGGGTAAGGGAACCATCTATCATTCTTCGTGATTTTCATTGTTTTTCCACTATTCTCTCTTATCATGAACCGCAGACCTATCATGAGGCTCGTTCTAATCCTCTGTGGCAACAAGCAATGGCTGAAGAATTACAGGCTTTTCATACCACTCATACTTGGGATTTGGTTGACCTTCCTCGTGATAAATCAATTGTGGGTTGTAAATGGGTTTACAAAATCAAGACCCGTTCTGATGGTTCAATCGAGCGTTACAAAGCTCGTTTGGTAGCCAAGGGCTTTACTCAGGAATATGGCATTGATTATGAAGAGACTTTTGCCCCCGTTGCTCGCATTACTTCTGTCCGCAGCTTACTTGCTATTGCTGCTGTTCAAAAATGGAACCTATACCAGATGGATGTCAAAAATGCATTTCTCAATGGTGATCTCTCTGAAGAAGTTTACATGCAGCCTCCACCTGGGTATGATCATCCTCCAAATAAGGTTTGTAGACTTCATCGAGCTTTATATGGACTGAAACAGGCTCCTCGGACATGGTTTGCCAAGTTCAGTTCTGTTATTGGGGATTTTGGCTTTATCTATTGTCCGTATGATTCTGCTCTCTTCATTCGTCAGACAGCCACCGACACTACTCTTCTTCTGCTCTATGTTGATGATATGATTATTATTGGCAATGACCTTAGTGGCATTTCTGCACTCAAATCCTTTCTTCATCAGCATTTCGAGATGAAAGATCTTGGTTCTCTCAGTTATTTTCTCAGTCTTGAGATATCATCTGACTCCCATGGCTACTATCTATCACAGGCCAAGTATGCTTCAAATCTTCTCACTCGTGCTGGATTCACGGATGCCAAGACAGTCTCTACTCCTCTTGAGACCAATGCCCGACTTACTCCTCTTGATGGTACCTTACTGCCTGATGCCACTCTCTATAGTCAATTGGTTGGCAGTCTTATCTATCTCACAGTCACTCGGCCAGATATTGCCTATGCTGTTCACATTGTCAGCCAGTTCATGTCAGCTCCTCGCTCCACACACTTTGCAGCCGTTCTTCGTGTTCTTCGTTATATAAAGGGCACTCTCTTTCATGGTCTTCACTTCTCTGCCACTTATTCTCTAGAGTTGCGAGCTTACTCAGATGCTGACTGGGCTGGTGACCCTACTGATCGTCGATCTACTACTGGCTTTTGCTTCTTTCTTGGTGACTCTCTTATCTCCTAGCGTAGTAAGAAGCAAACCGTCGTTGCCAGGTCCAGTACTGCAGCCGAATACCGTGCTCTTGCTGATACTACCCAAGAACTTCTATGGCTTCGTTGGCTACTCGAAGCTATGGGTGTCCCAACTTCTTCTGCCACTCCTATTTACTGTGACTGTTAGTAATATGCCCTAATAGCCAATCTCACTGGTGTAATTTAGGACATAAAGTTGATTCATGTATTATTATTATTCATTAATAATATGGGCTTTTGATTATCATGTATTCTTCTGTTATTATATTCTTGATAAGTCCTTAGAAGGAATGTCAATATAAGATCTCAAGAGTTGAGATTAGGAGACTTATATTGTTAAAGATTTCTTTCTTAGATATTCCTAGTCATAGGATTATTTATTGGGCATTAATAATCCGGATAGACTAGCACAGGTTATGTCTGCTTAATATGGAGAATGATTAGTTTCAAGTCATTTGTGTAATGACACTAGGACAAACCTGTGGGTGCTTGTTTGAGAACAAGTACACTGAATATGATCATTGATTGAGTTTGTTGAATGGAGTTTTACTTACATGTCAAACAATAACTCAGGGTTACAATGATGCAAGTGATCCTTAGACCTGAGGCACCATAGATGTCCTGTGTTAGGGATATTAGGGTTTGATAGTACAATGTACATATCCTAACCATGGAATTTGTATATGTGCTCATTGGCCCTAGTATACCTGTCATGGGGACATATGAGTGTACAACAAGGAATCTATCACTCTCAGTAAAGAGAGGGAATGCCTCGTATTATTCTCAAAGATATAATTCATATAAGTCTTTGACCAAAGCAGTTGGGAATAAGAAAACTGTTTCTTGAGTATCCCAAGGTTGAATTTATATTTTGAGAATTACATACAAAATGTTAAATTAGGGTTTGACATATTATCCAATACCCAAGTAATTTAACTAAGGCATTGTTTGATGGAAGGATCGAATTGTATCTTAAATTGTAACTGAAGGGTTCACTGTGTTATGATTAACCTTCACACAACCTAGGGTGTGTCTTGACATATTGCTAGATGTCACTCAGGACTAGTAGAGGCCAAAGAGAAATTGATTTTTCAAAAAGGAAATTAGAAGAGTTCTAATTTGAACCTTAAATAAAAGTAGTTTTATTTGAAGGATAATTTATTATCCTAATTCCTACTACTAGGTTGTTGTGAACCTAAGAGGTCACACACATATAGTTGGTAGCTTCAATTTTAAGAAGAAGAGAGAATAATATGCAAAAATCAATTAACTAGAATTTCAAGTTTTTGAAATTTGAAATTTGAAATTTGAATTTTTTGAAATTTGAAATTTTGAATTTTGAAATTTGAAATTTGAAATTTGAAATTTGAAATTTGAATTTTGAAATTTTCATGAGATGACAAGATAATTAAAGATTTCAAATAGTTTATTGAATTTCAAGTTAGTTGAAATTTAAATTTGAAATGGTTTCAAATTATAGATAAGATAACAAATTATCTAAGATTGCATTCTTATTTTGAATTTGATTTTATTTCAAATTGAAAATATGGTTACTATCTACCTACAAGTGAGCTAGCACTCACCATATAGTTAAAAGGAGAGAGGGGTGGCCGGCCATACCTAAGAGGGAAGGGATCAAAAGTGTTTTGAAAATCCTAGCCATCTCCTCTCTCTCTCTCTCATCTTTTGAAGCTTGCTTCTAGTGTGGATTATTCTTGGAGGCTCTCAAGTTAGGGGCTGCACCTTCTTTAATCCTACTCTTAAGGCTTTCAATGTAAGTTATTTATATTGTTTTATGTATTAATTATATAGCTTATACAATCATCATGTGATCTTGGTTCACATTCCATGGAGAAAAAAAAAAATTTTATTCCGCTAGTTTCCATGGGATTCTTTCAGTGGTATTAGAGCCGATCATGATTTGGTATTGTATAAGCTATTCTATGGTGGATTTAATATTGTTTAAACCTAAGTGGCTGGGATTTATAATCCCATACCCTAACCTTGGTACGGCCTTCTTGAAGGCTACTATGGTTTTGGTTTTCTTCGTCTCTTCTCTCTTTGTTTTATTTTGATTTTAATCAAGAGTTGATTGTAGTTCTTTATTGTCTTGTTATTTTAATTTAACATCATAATAAACATGTTTGAGAAACATGATAATCAAAATAAATAAAGGAGTTTTTCGAAATCCCCAAGAGAGAAAATGGTGACTACTAGTTTTTTCAAAAACTGGGTTTTGTGTAAAATGGGTTTTCAGGTTTTATTAAATCTGAAACAATAGGGGCTGGTTTTGGATGATCCATGACCATAGATGTTTAGTACATTGTATAAGCATCTTGCATATAAAATTTTATGAATTTTGGAGATGATTGATGGCTCAAATAATTTTTTAAAGTTGATACAAGTTGCTGTCCAGATTTTCTAGCAACACTGTGTTTTCAAAATAAATATTGAAAAACGTTTTCGAATGATTTTCTTTGAGCCAACATGCTTCAATTCATTAATATATTGATTGTTAATCATGTTAGAATAGTTCTTTCATGAAAAATCGTTCATATATGGTCACACTAAGATTTTTGGGATTAACTAGCCTATTATCATATGTGCTGGAATTTTTCAATATGTTGAAAAATTGTAATCTTTTTAATACTTAGTGTTTTGAATTAATTAGCCCCATGTTACCAATGTTTTAGGGACTTAATAAGGTTGTTATTAAAATCCTAAAATGGTCATGAAAGCCTCTCTAAGGGTTTTTCATAAAACCCAAAAGTTTTGGTAACCCAGAAATTGTTTTAGGCAAAAGTTTAGAGTTTGTTTCCTATTTCAATTTTTTCAAATATTAATTTTGATATTCCCATGATTTTATTATTGATAAAAACATGTTTTAAAGAGTTTAAAACAGTAGGTGATGATTAAAAATTACTTTTGATAATTTAATCAAATTAGGTTTCTATTTTAGTCTCTTGACTATAATAGTTTTCTATTTTGATTTTTCAAAGTTGTTTGAATTTTAAATAAGATTTAAAATGATGATGCCACTGTTTTAATGTGATTAAAACAATATAATATTCATGAGATGAATATTTAAAGGTTTATTGATTAATATTAATTACCATATATACATTGCTTATGCCTTATATTCTTGCAATATGTTTATTTATCAATGTGATTGTTAAAATGGGTTGATTATGGACTTAAGACCAAACTAATTGGATGTGATTGGCCGCATGTGGATGTGATTTAGGGGCTGTTATTTATTTATTTAAATGGGTTGTAATTTAATTGGGGCTTGCATGCCTCTTTGATAATTGTATATATAAATGGGGCTAGCTTGCATGCCTCTTCACTCTATGTATTCTTTTTAATTTAAATGTAATTATCAAGAATGGAGGCTTGGAACATGGAGAGGCACAAAAGGAGCATGGAGGACTATGGAGCTTATGGAAGACTTCATAGATGCATGTTTGGGGGTTTTCATTTATTTTGCGATCACCATATTACCTCCCTATAGCCTTAAATAAAGTCCATAATCAATTCAAGAGCCTATTTATGTGATGAATGTTAAAGGCTCACTATGTTAATTATTATTTTATGTCTATGGATTAAATGTAATATATGAGACTCCTCACTACTCATGACTTTAAAAGTTAAATGTTTTTAAAAAGAGATAGTGGGAGCTTCTACTATTACATTTATAAAGACTAAAAATAGTAATAACATATTTATGTATGTGATGCATGTTATATGTATGTGATGCATGTTTTATTTAATATGATGAGACCTTAAATCCCCTCAAAGATTAATATTAAGTTGTTATGAAGGAATATTAAGAATATTCTATCATAGCCTTCCATCATTGTAGATTAATTAGAACTCCTTGTTTGGATATGATGGCTGCAGATATGTTGGGAATTATTCACACATTTGGGTTCTAATTAACCTATTTAAATATGAGATATTATGAGATGGCAAACTAATATAGATCAAGAAACTAGTATGTGAGGTTTATATTTGTTTAACCATACGTATAAGGAATGATGGGTATGACTTAATTAGTTTAAATAAATCAAGAAACTATTATGTGAGGTTTATTAAAACTAAAGGCGAAAGGATGATTGGGACTTGCTTAAGAAGCATTAGATGAAGAGTCATCTACTCATTAGGAATTAATGGACCAAGAAACTATTATGTGAGGTACCATTAATTCACAATGGGACTCCAATCCCCACTAGGAATTTATTAGATAAATTCCCAAATCCTATTCTGAGGGAGTATGGGATTTGTTGAAATAGTGGGAGGTACCATTATACTTAAGACCCAGTAATAATGGGCATATATTTGAATCAACTGATTTTCTGTTTTTATTGTAGATCACCAATGGCTCACCTTAATCCCTTAACCAGAATTCTTGATAGCAACAGACTGACTGGACCTAATTTTATGGATGGGCTGAGGAATTTGAGAATAGTTCTCAATTCCGATAAGATTGCCTATGTGCTTGATGAACCTAAGCCAGCATTCCTTCTTGATGGTGCATTAGAGGAAGAAAGAGACACTTTTAGAAAGTGGCAGGAGGATGACATGCAGGTTAGATGCTACATGCTAGCATCAATGACCAATGAGCTTCAGAAGCAGCATGACACAATGGATAGTGCTAAAGCAATTCTGATTCATCTGCAAGAGTTGTACGGTGAACAGAGTCGTTTGGCAAAGTATCAAGCCGCCAAAGATCTTTTTCGTTCCAAGATGCAAGAAGGGACATCTGTTAATGATCATGTGCTCAAGATGATCAGTCATATTGAGCAGCTTGCGAAGCTAGATATCATTTTAGATGCAGATTTATCCACTGATATCATATTGCAATCTCTTCCTGATTCCTTTGCTAATGTAGTTCTGAACTACCATATGAATGACTTGGTGAACTCTCTCTCTGATTTATTAAAATTACTTATTACTGCTGAGGGAACCATGAAGAAAGGCAAATGAACCATCATGGCTATAGATGGGGCTTCTACTTCTTCTAAATCTAAGCCTAAGGATAAGGGTAACAAGAAGAAGGGGAAGAAGAACAATCTAAAAGCTAAGGAAGGGGTTCAGAAAGGCAAGGGCAAATCTGAAAAGGCCAATTCAAAAGGAAAATGCTTCCATTGTAGCAAGACTGGGCATTGGAAGAGGAACTGCAGGGAGTACCTGGCTTCCATAAAGAACCAACCTTCAGAAGGTATGGCTGATGCTCTATTTATTGAAACTAACTTATCTGTTAGTTCTGCCTCTACTTGGGTTTTAGATTCTGGTGCAAGTTCACACATTTGTAACTCTATGCAGGATCTAAAGAGAAGCAGAAGGCTGAGTAAAGGAGAAGTTATACTTCGAGTGGGAAATGGAGCAAGAGTTGTTGCATTAGCTATGGGGACTTGCTTCTTGACATTACCATCTGGAGATATTTTAGAATTAGCTGATTGTTTATTTATGCCTAAGATAATAAGGAACATTATTTCTATTTCTGCATTATGTAGAACTGGTTATAGTATTGTTTTTGGGAAAAACATTTGTTCCATTTCTCTAAATAATGATTTAGTAGCTACTGGCATTTATTTTAACGGTCTTTACTTCTTAAATATTAATGGTAATGTTAATTACATAAAGCAAAATGATAAGAATGTAAGGAATCTTAAGAGACCAAGAGATGATGAAATTCCAACATATATGTGGCATTTGAGACTAGGTCATATTAGTGAAGATAGGATTAACAAGTTGGTTCAGGATGGACAATTGGGTTCATTAGTATTCGTACCCTATCCAACTTGTGAATCTTGTCTCATGGGTAAAATGACCAAGTCACCTTTTACTGGTCACAGTGAAAGGGCTGCAGATATACTGGGTTTAATACATAGTGATATATGTGGACCAATGAGCAAAGTAGCAAGAGGAGGTTTTTCTTATTTCATTACCTTTACTGATGATCATTCACGTAAAGGATATGTGTACTTAATGAAGTACAAATCTGAAGCTTTTGAAAAGTTCAAAGAATTCAGATATGAAGTAGAAAAACAAACTGGCAAGAGTATTAAAGCTCTTCGATCAGATCGAGGAGGTGAATACTTAACTACTGAGTTCTTGGATCATCTCAAGCTGGCTGGCATTCTATCACAGTTAACTCCTCCTAGAACACCACAGTTAAATGGTGTATATGAGATTAAATGGTGTATATGAGAGAAGGAATCGAACTTTATTAGATATGGTTCGATCCATGATGAGTTATACTGACTTACCTATCTCCTTTTGGGGATATGCCCTTGAAACTGCTGCATATTTATTAAATAGGGTTCCAACCAAGTCTGTCCCCAAAACCCCATATGAGATATGGCATGGGAAGAAACCAAGCCTTAATCATCTTAAGGTTTGGGGTTGTCCAGCATATGTTAAGAAACATAATGTGGATAAACTTGAATCAAGATCAGAAAAATGTTTGTTTGTGGGTTATCCCAAAGAATCATTCGGATATTACTTCTATCATCCTAATGAACAGAAAGTGTTTGTTAGTAAATTTGCTACTTTTCTTGAAAAAGAGTTTATTCAAGAAGGAGGCAAAGGTAGAAAGATAGAACTTGAAGAGATTTCAGAAATTTCTGAAGAGCCACAAACATATCCTGACTCACCACCTGTCCCTGTTGAGACAGACCCTGTCCCTGTTGAGACAGTACCTGAAGATACACAACCTGTTCGTAGATCCACTAGGATATCTGCACCACCTCAAAGATATGGCTATCTTCATGAGGAGGATAAGGAATTGTTCCTAGGTGATAATGAACACCCAGATGATCCTAATAACTATGAAGAGGCGATGTTAGACATCGATTCTAGAAGATGGCAAGAAGCCATGAAATCCGAAATGGATTCTATGTATTCGAACCAAGTCTGGACTTTAGTAGATCCACCTCAAGGTATAGTACCTATTGGCTGCAAATAGATCTACAAAAGGAAGATAGGCTCGGATGGAAAGGTAGAGACCTACAAGGCAAGACTAGTGGCAAAAGGTTACAAACAAAGACAAGGTGTTGACTATGAAGAAACCTTTTCGCCAGTAGCTATGCTAAAATCCATTGGATCTTGTTATCTATAGCTGCACACCATGACTATGAAATATGGCAGATGGATGTAAAGACTGCTTTCCTTAATGGAAACATTGAGGAAGACATAGTGGTGATGACCACAAAGTGTGCAAGCTACAGAGGTCCATTTATGGACTTAAACAAGCTTCTAGAAGTTGGAACATCCGGTTTAATGAAGCAATCAAATCGTTTGGATTTTTTCAAAACATGGATGAACCTTGTGTGTACAAGAAGGTTAGTGGGAGTACAATTTCTTTTCTTATTCTATATGTTGATGATATTCTACTCATTGGGAATGATGTAGGAATGTTATCAACAGTCAAGCTTTGGCTTTCACAAAACTTTTCCATGAAGGATTTGGGAGAAGCATCCTATATACTAGGTATAAAGGTCTATAAAGATAGATCTAGAAGGTTACTTGGACTCTCCCAATCCATGTACATAAATAAAGTGTTGAAAAGGTTCAACATGGAGAATTCCAAGAGAGGTTTAATTCCTTTCAGACATGGAATTCATCTTTCCAGGGGCATGAGCCCCAAGACACCAGAGGAAAGAGGTAGCATGAGTAAGATTCCATATGCTTCAGCTATTGGAAGTCTTATGTATGTTATGCTATGTACACGACCTGATATCAGTCATGCTGTGAGTGTGACTAGTAGATATCAATCCAATCTAGGTTCAGAACACTGGATTGCAGTCAAGAATATCCTTAAGTACTTAAGAAGGACTGAGGATTTAATTCTTGTCTATGGAGGAGGAGAGCTAACAGTTGATGGTTATACTGATTCAGATTTTCAATCAGATATTGATGATAGAAAATCTAATTCTGGATATATCTTCACCTTAAAAAGTGGATTAGTTAGTTAGAAGAGCTGTAAGCAAAGTACTACAGCGGATTCCACTACTGAGGCTGAGTACATTGCAGCATCTGAAGCTGCCAAGGAAGCTGTTTGGATTAGGAAGTTCGTCTCTGAACTTGGAGTTGTTCCTACCATTGAGTCACCTATATCTTTATATTGTGACAACAATGGAGCTATTGCGCAAGCAAAGGAACCAAGGTCTCATCAGAAGTCCAAACACATCGAGCGGCGATATCACATAATCAGAGAGATTATTGCTAGAGGTGACATCTGCATTCAGAAGATCGCATCTGCGGATAACGTAGCAGACCCATTCACTAAGGCACTGACTCTTCAGAGTCTTGATCGACATCTTGAGAAGATGGGTATGAGATACATGGGCGATTGGCTTTAGTGCAAGTGGGAGATTGTTAGTAATATGCCCTAATAGCCAATCTCACTGGTGTAATTTAGGACATAAAGTTGATTCATGTATTATTATTATTCATTGATAATATGGGCTTTTGATTATCATGTATTCTTCTGTTATTATATTCATGATAAGTCCTTAGAAGGAATGTCAATATAAGATCTCAAGAGTTGAGATTAGGAGACTTATATTGTTAAAGATTTCTTTCTTAGATATTCCTAGTCATCGGATTATTTATTGGGCATTAATAATCCGGATAGACTAGCACAGGTTATGTCTGCTCAATATGGAGAATGACTAGTCTCAAGTCATTTGTGTAATGACACTAGGAAAAACCTGTGGGTGCTTGTTTGAGAACAAGTACACTGAATATGATCATTGATTGAGTTTGTTGAATGGAGTTTTACTTACATGTCAAACAACAACTCAGGGTTACAATGATGCAAGTGATCCTTAGACCTGAGGCACCATAGATGTCCTGTGTTAGGGATATTAGGGTTTGATAGTATAATGTACATATCCTAACCATGGAATTTGTATATGTGCTCATTGGCCCTAGTATACCTGTCATGGGGACATATGAGTGTACAACAAGGAATCTATCACTCTCAGTAAAGAGAGGGAATGCCTCGTATTATTCTCAAAGATATAATTCATATAAGTCTTTGGCCAAAGCAGTTGGGAATAAGAAAACTGTTTATTGAGTATCCCAAGGTTGAATTTATATTTTGAGAATCACATACAAAATGTTAAATTAGGGTTTGACATATTATCCAATACCCAAGTAATTTAACTAAGGCATTGTTTGATGGAAGGATCGAATTGTATCTTAAATTGTAACTGAAGGGTTCACTGTGTTATGATTAACCTTCACACAACCTAGGGTGTGTCTTGACATATTGCTAGATGTCACTCAGGACTAGTAGAGGCCAAAGAGAAATTGATTTCTCAAAAAGGAAATTAGAAGAGTTATAATTTGAACCTTAAATAAAAGTAGTTTTATTTGAAGGATAATTTATAATCCTAATTCCTACTACTAGGTTGTTGTGAACCTAAGAGGTCACACACATATAGTTGGTAGCTTCAATTTTAAGAAGAAGAGAGAATAATATGCAAAAATCAATTAACTAGAATTTCAAGTTTTTGAAATTTGAAATTTGAAATTTGAATTTTTTGAAATTTGAAATTTTGAATTTTGAAATTTGAAATTTGAAATTTGAAATTTGAAATTTGAATTTTGAAATTTTCATGAGATGACAAGATAATTAAAGATTTCAAATAGTTTATTGAATTTCAAGTTAGTTGAAATTTAAATTTGAAATGGTTTCAAATTATAGATAAGATAACAAATTATCTAAGATTGCATTCTTATTTTGAATTTGATTTTATTTCAAATTTAAAATATGGTTACTATCTACCTACAAGTGAGCTAGCACTCACCATATAGTTAAAAGGAGAGAGGGGTGGCCGGCCATACCTAAGAGGGAAGGGATCAAAAGTGTTTTGAAAATCCTAGCCATCTCCTCTCTCTCTCTCTCATCTTTTGAAGCTTGCTTCTAGTGTGGATTATTCTTGGAGGCTCTCAAGTTAGGGGCTGCACCTTCTTTAATCCTACTCTTAAGGCTTTCAATGTAAGTTATTTATATTGTTTTATGTATTAATTATATAGCTTATACAATTATCATGTGATCTTGGTTCACATTCCATGGAGAAAAAAAAAAATTTTATTCCGCTAGTTTCCATGGGATTCTTTCATGTGACAACCGAAGTGCCATTCAAATTGCACACAATGATGTATTTCATGATCGCACCAAACATATCGAGATTGATTGCCACTTTGTTCGTCATCATATTGGCCAAGGCACTGTCCGCCTTCTTTCTGTCTCATCTATTGAGCAAATTGCTGATCTTTTCACCAAGGCTCATCCTCTCGGTCGCTTTACAGATTTAGTTTCCAAACTCAAGTCGATTTCTCTTCACCCACCTTGAGTTTGAGGGGGGATGTTAATGTATGTATATATTGTATATATACGATATAGTTGATTACGGTATAGTATAGGATAGTTGTCAGTTGCCTATATAAGGCTCGCTACTTCATTGTACACATTACAACATTCAATACAGAGTTTATACTTTTCTCTCATTTAACAGTGTTGATGGAGATGTTGTCAATGGAGAGAGGTGGTGGTGGTGAAGTTATAGTGGAGGTGATAGCAATAGTGGCAGCAGTAGGGTTAGTGGTGGCATTGGCAGCAGTGGTGATGGTGTGGAGATTGTGTTTGTGGTTGTATAGTAACATCTGGAAGTGATGATTGTCTTGGTGGCAGCAGTGATGATACTCGTGGTCGGGCATTGGTGATACTGGTGATAGTGATATGAAAAAAGGAAAATATTTGAACTAAATAGCTCTATTCTTTTTTTCTTTCTTTTTTAATGAGCATCAGCAGATGTTCATCATTCATGTATCCTGCTTTTGAGATCAAGAAAAGTACTTCCACGATGCTATTTAGGTGGTGTCTTGATTTTGAAATCTCTCTCTCTCTCTCTCTCTCTCTCTATAATTTTCTGATCCCTTCCTCAAAACAGGATATTCTCGTGTTTCTACTTTACATTTGGACTCATATCTTATTCTTTAGCTAAATTTTCAATAGAATACCTGGTTTTACTTTATCTAGAATTCTGTCATTGAATTTTTTTTTTTTTTTCCCAAACTCTACTCTAATAACTTGTTAATGGGCTCACAGTTGAGGAGGTTGATCTCTCCCAGGATGTGCAGCAGTGGGAAACCCCGTCTCTTTCTGATGAACACTTCATAAGCCATATTCTGGCATTTTTCGTTGCGTACGATGGGATCGCTTTGGAGAATTTGGCAACTAGATTTCTAAATGATGTTCAAGTTCCAGAGGTGAATTTCTTAAATGTCCATTTTTAGATTCTATATAACATAAAAAAGGGTATTTGGATGTTTTTTAGTCTTAATTCTATAACTGTATTTCACCTTTGGTGCTTTTAGTTTATTATTTTAAAAAATTTAAAGCACGCAATGCCACTTCTTACTATTTTTTACTAAATCAAGTGTATTTACAGTGCACATACTCAGAGTTGATTTTGGAATTTTTTCCCTTCCTGTAATTGCCTCTCTCCCAGGGTAGGGCCTATTGGGGTTAATGGATGAGTTGGTGTTATTTTGGTGTCTTTAATAGCTTGGACTCCTAATAGTAGAACATGCATTAATCCTGCTAAAAGCAACCACCATATGGAATAGCATAACATCAAAAAGAATCTGTTGGTGTTATGTCCTTTTTGGTTTCCAAAATCATAAGAGTCAGCTTAATTAGGACAAATAGCTGTTTTAGGCCCAATTGTATATCCTTTTTGGTTTGCATGATCTTGATTATTGACAAAAGTTTTGATTTAATTTCTTAAGGTTGTGTTGAGTAAGACTGTAAGAGTGAAGAAATTTTCTAAGATTTTAGGTAGCTATCCAAATTTAGAAACTAATCTTTCTTTCTTTCTTTTTTTTTTTTTTAAAGAAAATTATAATGTCATTTGCTTTAGGTTTTTCCTCCAACAGTGGCTTAAATTTTATACGGTTCATACAGGGGCAAAGTCAGGAATTTGGGTGGCGGGGGGCGAACTTTAATTAATTGTTAATAGTTTATTCTTTCTATTTAAAAAATCAAGAAAATTTTTGTTTATTTTTTTTTTTCTATTGTGTTAGTTTGAGGTCCAAAAAATTATAATCCATTAATATATATTTGATAAATGATATTTGAATTCAATACATTTACAATTGTCTTCAACGGGGACCTATCTTTTGAAATTGTTGTATGATGGTTTCATTAAAGCATTTCTAATGCTCCATGCCATTCGATGTGCCAATGCCAAATTTGGCACCTCAAATGGCACCAAATGGCATCATGCCAATTTTGGCACATATGTGCTCAAATGCATAAATGTTATATTTTGGCATTTTTTTACTTTTTGAAGGAAAAATATGACTTGGCACAAATGACTCCATTTAAGGTGTCAAATTTGACAACTCTTTGTGCCATTGCCAAAATTTGGCATCCCAAATGGCAAATCATTGGAGTGACTTATTTGAGTGTCAATACCAAATTTTGGCAATGACA